>JARFJB010000360.1:5081713-5264213 GCA_036346205.1 Vesta saturnalis | reverse complement strand
TGTTTAATATTTTTTTTAAAGATCTGAAGTCGACCGCTGTCAAGACAAATTAAAACGTGTAAATACGAATAAGTCGAGGCTAAAAGATTAAAGGTGTGATTGATGTAAACAGATTACAGAAACTTAAGGGTCTAAATTGTAAACAGTTTCGAGTACCATCTTACATATAGACTTATAGAAATAAGGGTCAAATTAATTTTAAAAGGTTACCTTTGTTTAATTTTACAGATTGAAGAGATGTCCGAAAAGCTGTGTGATGGTGGCGATGTAATGCCCTCTGAAACTATATTTATGGGTGAGCGGTTTATTAAAAAATTTAATATATCCGCAAAGAGGGTTGTATTTAAATTTAATGACGCCCAGTCTGATCAAGCGCCAGCTACATGGCTTAAGGTAGGTAAACAATAAATTTCTGTTGTGCTAAGATTTACTAAATTTGGATTTTTTGTTGAAGGGCGCATTAGATGAACTGCTAGGGACAGTATGTGCAGGATTTAACCCATCAGACCTAGTTGGAATTGGGATGACCAACGACAACTTTCCCGATAAGCCGTTAGGATTTTCATTCAGGCGTGCGGATCAGCTTAGCTCCACTGTGATGATGACGACGCTTGAAAAAATATTGCAGAGTAATGTAATGTTTTGCCTGTGGGGTATGGTGGTCCATCTCGACAGAGAATGACGGGTGTCAGTTTTGAGTAATTAATTCAAGGTGCACAATTCGACATTATCTCCAAATTTTGTTAAAGTAATGGTAAACTTTCACTAGGTGATTAAAACTGTTAATTAGTTACGTGCTCGGACTGGCGTTCGTGGTGTAACGACGAGAAAATGAAGGACTGATACATTTGCGAATATTTGGAAAGGGAGGGGGTTCAATTGGACAAAAACCAAATTTGCTCTAATCCTGGTCTTAGATATATTTCAAAATTACTTTTAAATTCATTCTGGGGAAAGCTTGGGCAGAGGGACAATTTAATACAAACCAGCATTCTGAACCGCACGAATTTTCCAAAATTGTGGTCGATCTTTCCAAGGAGGTCCAGCCCGCTTCACACATTAACGAAGAATTTATGGTAGTAAACTGGATTAGACCCGATTATTGGGCAGAACAGCTCAATACAGTCAATGTCGTCTTGGCAGGTTATGCAACCGCCAATGCTCGCCTGGTGCTATACAGCTACCTGGAAAAACTTGCCGAACCGGTTCTGTACTTTGATATAGACTCCGTGATCCTGGTGAATGGGCTCCACCTGTCGGTGATTTCCTTGGTGACATGACCGCTGAGGTGGAGGCCTACGGAGTTGGGAGTAGAATCACGGAGTTGGTAAGCGCTGGTCCTAAGAATTATGCGTACAAGATGTTCTCTACATTCAAAAACGAATTCACAACTGTTTGTAAAGCTAAGGGTATCACTTTAAATTATAAAAATTCACAGATCATTAATTTCGTCAAATTAAAGGGTTTAGTGCTAGACGGTATAGAACTTGAATACGCAAAATTGTTAGAACCCCTGAATACGAAATTGTATCAAGGCCAGAGAGATTTACCAGGTCGATACAGAAAACGTCGCGGAAAGGAGGATGGTTATGACACGTTTCTTATGATTACGTGGTTCACACATAGCTGTACGGTCGTGCCCCAGTCTTAAAAATCCCGTTCAGCAGCCACGTGACCATCTTTATCCCCATTCCTCACCTTTTATATCTTAACCCTATGATTTTAATTTTATATTTTAACTTATAATACACTATACCGGTAAAACCAATTTGTTTTAGGTGTGTTTACTATTTTAACTGTTTTTTTTATCATTACCCTCTATATTTTATCCCAGTGATTTGTTTCTTACATATATCTTAGTTTTATAATACTTGATATCGGTAATTATAGGTTCTTTTAATAGTTTAACAGTTTTAGCATTATCTTCTATATTTTAAACCCCGTGATTTTAATTTTAGATGTATATTTTAGATTATAATGTACGACACCTTTTGTTATAGCCTTTTTACTAATTTAACTGTTTTTATCAGTGTAGGAAAAACTCTGCTATAACGTTACATGTCAATTAGAGTTGTAGTGCAAAGGAGTTGTGTGTGTGTGTGTGTGTGTGTGTGTGTGCGTGCGTGCGTACGTGCGTGCGTGCGTGCGTGTGTGCGTGCGTATGTGTATACGTGTAATCTTAACGCAGCATTAGAAACGCATCACCCTGTATGGATTTCTTTGGCTGTCCATTTGAAGTGATCAATTGGTTGCATGTGGAAAATTCAAATGGCTTATTTGGTCATCACCATTATAGTCTTGTTGCTGTAAACTTTCACCCATACTTATCGTCAAGGTCATGTAATGGTAAGCATAGAATAAAATAACTTCACCGTTTTTACATTAGTAAAGTTCTAGTTGTGACACTGTCAACAATGAATTCACCCTGCTATGAACTCACAATCGCTGATATTCTAGATTTCGAAGATTTAATTATTAATTACTATTGCATAACAACACCCGAAGATGATGCAGTCGTGAAAGAGGAGGATAAACGAAATGTGACAGATAGATGTGAACTAGTTAATAATAGTTGTGAAAAGGAGGCTGTGTCAGAAGATCAACCAGGTAAGTCTGCTGCTGGTGCTACATGAGATGCAATTTTAAGATAGCATTACTTATAATAAATTATTATTAATAAACCCCTTTATCTTTTACAGACGCAGCGAAGTCCATTGAGAAGGAAGCACTTACAGAAGACCTATTAAATAAGGAGGATGCTGCTGTTACTGATACATAAGATATATTCTAAAAATACTATTACTTAATAAATTATTATTTAAAAATCATATATCTTTTTATCGATGTTTATATACATTCATTAGTCCATACACAGCTAGATGGCGCCACAAACAAATTCAAATTTTTGGTTAAGGGGGGAGAAGGTCTGATAGTAAGTTGCGCAGCTCTACACCTGTCTTACAAGTCAGCATTAGGTCCCCTTATTAGAATACAAATTCATATTTCCAGGCATAACCCGCAGAGACTTAAATACAAATTCGAAATTACCGCCAATGAAGTTTCTACAAGGGGGCAAAGCACCGAGAGCAAGTTGCACAGCCCTACACCTGTATTACAAGTTAGCACTAGGTCCCTTATTATAATACAATTTCAAATTTTCTGGCTGTGGGTCTCGATAATGCACGAAGGTCCTCGAACCGATCACGACAAGGGGCGAAGATCCGAGAAAAAGTTGTAAAGCCTTACACCTGTCTTACAAGTTAGCATTAGGCCCCCTCATTAGAATACAATTTCAAATTTCCCACCATAACCAATCAAAATGCAGAGAATTAATCCTCCAATTAGAGCACAGCTGCTGAATAGTGGGGCTGAGGACCTATCAGAAGCCACAAAGGTGGGCCTTACGCGAGCCAATCAGGTGTAAGGATGTGTCTGGTCTAGTCTTAGTCCCGCATTAATACACGTTCAACCAATCAAGTAGAAGCAGTGGGTGTGGCCACGCCTTAATGAACCCGTAAGGGCCTTAACACACCTATTTACCCCGTCAAAATGGTCGCTAGATCACACCTTAAGGGCATCCAACACCCTTACTCAAAAGGTTAGACCGCCAAAAAGGCTCTTAATATTGCCAAAACGACCTTAATTAGGGACCAAAAACAGCCCAGAGGTTGAAAAACACCCCCGAAAGAAGTCGTCCCCACCCGCACACACACACTCAGCCCCCACTCTACCCCATCCATCCCACTCCTACCCCCACCACTATGACGTCACGTCCTCAGTGGGTCCATTCTACTTGTATCTGCTAAATGTATATCTTTAGGTATCAAAATTGTTCCTTTATCGAAAGAAACTGTTGGCAAATTTTTAGTAATTTGCGGCAAAGCTAGACATGGTAGTAAACTAGAATAGTAATTAGTATGGTATAGTATATTTGATGTGAGATGTCGTTTGACCGACAACTACAACCGAATGATTAATAGGTTTTAAAATTAAATTAAGTTTAATGGCTAATTCTTCAGTTACAGAATTGCTTTGTGAGCTACTGTCAAGTAGTGTCCGGCACTGGTGAAAAACTCCAACAGCATCTTGGATGTATACAAGAGCAGTAGATAGTACTACCTGCGGAGTTGCTATGACGCCGACATTACTTGCGATAATGTGATTAATTTGAGTTGACGTCAATGGCGTCGCTTAATCAAGTTTCATATAATCTTGCAAAACATCTTACATTTTTATTACAACCTCATATAGGTAAAACACCCCATTACATTAAAAATTCTGCAGACTTTATTGAAAAAATGCATAGTTTCAAAATTGAAGAAGGTGATACACTGGTCAGTTTTGATGTTATTTCACGTTTTACAAAAGTGCTTATAAGAGAAGCTATTGAATACATTGATCATCTTTTTTCAAAGGATATAACCATTCTTTTTCAGTACTGTCTTACTACAACTTATTTTCAGTGGAATAGTACATTTTATGAACAGATTGATGGTGTAGCAATGGCTAGTCCCCTTAGTCCAGTTATAGATAATTTTTGTATGAAAAAAATTGAAACATTAGCGTTACAAAATACGCCTAAAAAACCTTCAGTTTGGTATAGATATGTAGATTACACATTTGTTATTTGGAGAAGAGGCACCTCACAGTAGGAGTTAAAAATAATAATTCACTACTTTTAAGGTTTACAGAAAGCCCACACATACTGATAGATGCGTTTATATATTATCCAACCACCATCCACCTCAAAAAGTTGGTGTAATTAAATATTTAGTAGATCGAGCAAAGCGAATTTGTGCCCCTCAAGGATGAATATAAATATTTGAAGAAATCCTTACAAAATAGTGGATATTCACTTACAGATAATACTAATGTTATTACATCTCCTGGACGTAACCTTAAAGAAAAACCCGTTCATAATGTTGGTACTGCTATTCTTCCTTTAAAGCTAATGTTACAGATAGAATTGAAAAAATCGTAATTAAATATGGCATAAGGACTATTTTTAAACCTACAAGAAAAAATAAAGAACATTTAAGATCACCTAAAGATGTTTCAAACCAATTATCATCTTCTGGAGTTTTATCTTGTTCATGTGTAAAAGCATATATTGAAACCACAAAACGTAGCTTTGGTACAAGATGTAAAGAACATATGAGATTTCGTAGATTAGGTCAACCAGAAAAGTCTGCGGTGGCTGACCATGCCTTAAATAATCTAAATGATGGCAATCCATTTGACAATATGGAAATATTGTCAAGACAAACCCATTATTATGTTCTTTTACAACGTGAAGCTATTGAGATATATAAACACCCTAATAATTTTAATAGACAAGAGGAAAATCTCCGTTTAAATAGGTTTTGGCAACTTATAATTCAAAAATGGCCTAATGACACGTCTTTTGATTTTGATTTTAATTTTGACTTTCGGTATGTCTAGGTTTTTTTCTGTATTTTTCCTAGATCTTGAAGCAAATGCTTTAACAATTATATATTTACCACCGCACTATAATTTAACATAAGTAGTTAAAATTACAATTAGAATTAAAAATTACAAAAAACGCTATGTGTTATGCTTTTCATTGTTAATAACACTAGCATATTTTGACAAGCTATTTCTTTGTTAGATTTAACTGAACTATTTTAATTGATGTCATGTTTCTATTTGTGAATGTTTCTATCAAATTCAAATTAAAGTTTTTCACAACTTTGCACTTACATCATAACTTGAATAAATTTTTTAAAATGTGTTTTTTGGCTGACATTTTTCATTGTTAGCCTTCGCCGTTAGAGTGTGTTCTGATTTGTCATCTTTAAGATAGTTTAACAATATTTAATTTTTAACGACCCAGTTATTCTTTACTAAAATTTAATTTTATAGTTGGCTTTATACGTTTCTCAAACAGTTATATTAATAGCAGGCTAATGTTTATGTTTAAATTTTTCAACTTTAACAAAATTGTTTCAACATCTCTAACAATTTTAATAGATAATATTACTACTGATGAAGATAACTGTAAGTGTTATCGAAACGTTTAGATTGTATAATGTAACATACACCATTAAAAAACCCAAAAACATATATTTTATTAAGTGTAACAATGGTGAAAGTTTACATTTTCATATTGCAGTCCTTTATGGACACTATATGAGTTCAAAGCTTTGCTTTTCAAGTTACTTATTTGTGTGCTCTGGAATACATTACCCGTATTGCGGTGGCAGTCTTTTTGCACAAATTTAACAGGTAAATTTATTTTTCTTAAATAAATTCTATCGGGCGTTTAATCCTTCAGGAAAGATTTTTTACGTGAACAAAATTTTATATTCACTTCTACACAAGGGGTTAGGATAAAACGGTGGTTCCTATCAACCGTGTGTTAAAAAGAGATCGTGATTAACAACGCATTATTTGGAGATTTTCGCCCGATGAACCCTTGCAAGAGTATTGTTTAAATACGGTAACCTATGGCGTTAATACTGCACCATTTCTTGCATTACGCACATTACGCCAATTAGTTTTAAGGTAACAATTTTCCGCTTGCCGCAATCGCCTTAAAAAATAATGCTTATATTGATGACATAGTTACAGGGTCTTCTTCAATTGAAGACGCTATTCTACTTCGGGATGAATTAATTTCGCAACTAAATAGGGGGTGTTTTGAATTGCATAAGTGGTCTTGCAATGACCAATCCCTACTTACAGTATTTCTAGAATCGCATCTTTGTATGAATCCGCTTTCTCTAGACCTTGAATCTGAGTCACTTAAAGTATTAGGTTTACTTTGGAACCCGCTCCAAGATACTTTAGTTTTTACTGCTAAACCGATAGAGCGACTTTGCACCAAACGTCATATTTTATTAGAACTCGCGAAAGTTTTTGATCTGCTAGGTATTTTAGCACCGATAACATTTTTAACCAAACAACTGATCCAACGACTGTGGACGCTAGGTTTGGATTGGGATGCCCAACCTCCAGAGGATATTTTGAGAATATGGAATCAATACAAAGCTGAGCTACCTTTGCTTTCAAATATTCGTTTACCTCGACGCCTTGTATATGACAAATATTCTTCTATTGAACTTCACGCCTTTTGTGACGCTTCTGAAAAAGGTTTCAGTTCTGTGGTTTTCTTTCGTGTTTGTGATCTAAAGGGGATTTGGACAACGTTTTTTGTTTGCGCTAAATCAAAGGTCTCTCCCTTAAAGCGTATAACAATTCCCCGCTTGGAACTTTGCGGTGCTGTTTTGTTGTCTAAGCTCGTATCCTTTGTGTTAAACACATACAAATCTATTTTCGTATTTAATCGCATATTTGCTTGGTCAGATTCTCAGATTGCCCTTGCTTGGATAAAATCTTCGCCGCATAGGTGGAAAACTTTTGTTTCCAACCGCGTTTCACTAATACAGAAAAATTATTCCTCCTTCTTCTTGGTTTTATATAGATTCTCAACAAAACGCCGCAGATCCTGCTTCACGTGTATTATTTCCTTCTGAAACAATAAATCATTCTTTATGGTTCCAAGGTCCAAATTTTTTGCGTTCGCCAGAGAAGCAATGGCCTATTTTTAATCTTCAAAACGCTAACCAAAACCAAATGTCTGAATGGATTACAAGCCAAGAATTACATAGATCTCTGTTACTGTTAGTAAAGCATACACAAGGTTTAGAATTTTCTAGTGAGTTACAAGGTCCAAAATTGTCTAAACCTTTTAAAAGGCTTAACGCATTTTTGGATCCTGAAGGAGTATTACGAGTTGGTGGCAGATAAACTTATGCGTAAATTCCTTATGATAGAAAACATCCGATTCTTTGGCCCCGACATAGTAGATTAACTGTGTTAATTATTGATCATTTTCACAAAAAGTATTTACACGCAGGTTTGCGTACAACTCAATTTTTATTGTCTCAACAATTTTGGATATTATCTCCTAAACGCGCCATTAGATCAGTGTTATCAAAATGTTTAAAATGTTGAAGAATGCATCCTACCCCTTATCAACCGCCAATGGGTAATTTACCTCTTAATAGAATTTCGCAACTTAAACCTCTTTCTCATGTCGGTGTAGATTACGGCGGTCCGCTCTTTATTACTATGAGTCGTCATCGTGGCTCAAAATCTCTAAAATCTTATATTTGTATTTTTGTCTGCTATGCCACTAAGGATGTGCATATTGAGTTGGCGTCAGATTTGATGACTGACGCATTTTTGGCTGCACTACGAAGATTGGTAGCGCGCCGGGAGGGAGTCTCACGTATTTTCTCCGACTGTAGCACTAATTTTGTCGGTGCCTCAAATGAATTGCAAAGGTTAATGCAAAATGCCGCCAGTGTAGAAGCCATCGAATGGCAATTTAATGCGCCTGCTGCACCTCACTGGGGCGGGTTGTGGCAAGCCGGAGTAAAATCTATTAGAACTCATATTATCCGCGTTATTGGTCAACAGATTTTATCTTATGAAGAACTTTATACCTTGTTAGTTCAAATAGAAAGCGTACTAAATTCAAGACCTTTAACACCTTTAAGTTCAGATCCAAATGATTTTAATGTATTAACGCCCGGTCATTTTCTTACTATGGAACCACTGACTACCGTACCGGATGATGACCTTTTACAGACACCTGTGAATCGCTTAACACGCTGGCAATTGCTCCAAAGACTTCACCAGGACTTTTGGCGTAGGTGGAATTTGGAGTATTTGCACACGCTCCATGAAAGGAGCCTATGTACAAATTCCGATACTCCAGTGGTACCGGGTACCTTAGTTTTGATTAAGAGTGACGTTTTACCTCCTTTAAATTGGCAACTTGGCCGCATTTTAAAAGTGTTTCCTGGAAAGGATAATGTAGTCCGCATAGCAAGTGTTAAAACTTCCAGTGGAGTATTAAAGCGCCCCCTGGTCAAACTGTGCCCACTACCATTACGCGAATAATTTATTTTTTATATTTTCTTTTTTTTTATATATTTATCTAAGATTAAAAAAAAATGCTTGGTTTTCACTCGCATTTTTCGCCCGGGAGAATGTTATGACTCCGATAAGTTTCCCATTTTGTACATTTATAACTTACTTTACTTTGTACATTTACTACTTATATTTAAATTTATAAGTATTGCCGCAAATGTTAACACCTTCTGCGCAAGTTCTAATAGCTTTGCTTTAAGGAACGGCCGCGGAGGTAGCGCGCGCTTCGAGCGGTTCGGTTTTTGGATTAACGTCCATATAGTCGCGTTAATAATTCATCGCCGCCTTAATTAATCTAAATGTGTTATTTATTGACCAAATTTTCACGCTGATACTCATTTAAAAATAGTTATCGTAAGGTTATTAGATTACCTTTTTAATCTATATGCAACGTGTGTGACCGAATTTCTTGACCAACACCACTGGGAGCTCCGAAGGAGAAGAAGTCTCGTGGAAAAAGGGTAAGTCACACACTTTCAACCTTGTTCTTCATAATATTCATATTAATGTACATGAATATATGTACAGTCCATTTTTCTCTGAATTAATAAACCCCCTTTTCTCTATCCAAGCGTAACACATTCCATTAATTTAAGTAATTTGATTGTAATCTCATTATATTTAGAATTTACATCAGTTCTACATACCTAAAGACAAAATTTACATCGATTGGGGCTTGAACCATGATGGCGCAGTTGGTTAGCGCGGTACTCTAGCAAAGTACAGGTCGTAGGTTCAAATCCTACTCGAAGTAAACTTTTCATTTATGTAATTATTAAAATTAATAATAATTTTTAAATAGATAAAGTTGTACGCAACATAGAATATTATGTCCATAATATTGAGCATTTGACTTTATTGGAAATTTCATCCATATATGCTAGGAAAACATTTTCTGAAAATGAGCTTCTTATTTCCTTATTTCTTCGTCATGGAAGAAACTGATTGTAGGGGTATTCGTACTTCCGTTTAGACTTTTCGAGCAGTAGTTTTAGCGACGTTAATTTTGCGGCCTCTTTAATTTCGAATGGAGTTCATTGATTGTCACTGTCTAATTCTGTATCCATGTTTTAAGATCTCCTATATACACTATTTTTACAAAAATAATAAGTAATATGCAGATGCAAATGCAAAACAGTCAATTCAAAATGTTTTCGCGATATTAATGTCAAACCACACTTTAAAAATGTCAGTATTCAAAAAAAGCGGACAACTAATATTAGCAATGTCAAAAATACATAGACATTTACAACATTAAAATTAATTGAATTGGAGTATTTCATTTTAATTTTGATTAAACACTTATAAATCACTTTTTTAAGTGTTCTTAAGTTTAAAGTGTGATTTTCTTTGTGTTTTATGACATTATGCAGCACAATGGTTAGATAGTGCCAGTTAAAAAGTGGAATACTCTGAGATCAAGGTCAATATATATTAGGTGACATACATATCACACTAGAGTGATATTTCACTGTTCAATTCTAGAGTGATATTTGTGACTTTCGCAGTAAGTAATCTGAGTGCTACATGTCATTTTCACATGTGGTCGTCGGACAACATCATTTTTCAAATGTTTTATTAACTTTCTAGAATTACTACAGACATACTTAATTATTGATATATACATTTATTACGATTTTTTATTATAGTTAACACATTTAGACCTTTCTTTGTTTATTACAGTTCGCCATTCATAAATAAAAATGTCAATTAAAATGCAGAAAACACAAGAAAATGATTTGTTATGATTAAGATCATTAGCATAACGAACCATTTCCGTGAAAACTGTTTAATTTTTTAGTTCCTTTAACAACGGTTACAGCAATTTGCATTACCCAGTTTTCATTTTAATGTTGCTCGTTATAAGCATTTACTGAAATTTATATGTTCATTTTTAGCCACTTTTCCTTAGATATATGAATTTCCAAATTAAATTTTCTGCGTATTTACCTCTTTTTTACAATTATTAAATATTTTGTGCTGTTAAATTTACAACTTTTTTGCGTTTGAAAACATGGAAGTTGTGCAATAATATTTTCGTAAAATTTTTAATTATGACACATTTTCAAATCCAACAGTTTGAAGAATCGAATTTACAATAGCGTCTTATTGACTCGGGATTTTATTTCAATTTGTTGTTAAACAATATTTTATCACAAAATCCGTATAAACGGTAGATACCTTTTTGGCTTAAAATGCGCTTTTTGTAAGAAACAAAAATAAAAAAAAACAATGCAGAACATTTCTTACTCAAAATTTATTAACCACCAATGAATATGTATTACATACATCGCGTAGACTAACTGACTGATGTCCTTATTCATATTTTCCTATAATTAAGCAAAGTCGTGTACGTGACTTCACAATTCCGTTTGTAAACCAAACACATTTAACATACATCTCTTAAATATAATATCATATTACTGACAGGCGCGCTATTAAGTTAACAACAGTGCCTTTGTTATTTCTACACTCATTACCTTATATACGACTAAATAGATGGGACAACAGCCCTACACTACACTCGACTATCATGTCAAATTGCCTGTCCTCAGGCAGCACAAGTCCGTTTTCTCCAAAAGATCCATTAAGTCCGCCTTCCCAGCTATACTGAACGAACATCACTGGAAAAAAGTCTGTGCAGATCAGGCCCGTGTAACAAAACTTTACATACCTGGGCACTCATGTCCGTGTGGCTATAACCACATATCAAAATTTTACATAACTGGACAGCCAAGTCCGTGTGGCGACAATACACCTATCAAGAATTACATAACTGGACAGCCATGTCCGTGTAGCGACAACCACATCTCAAAACTATGCTATCCTGCACAGAACTGTGTGATAACATTGACGGCCGCTACTATCTACACCTGGACCGAAGACCAGAGCCGTTACTTCTCTACTGCTATTACAGTTCGTGTCTTGTGATGTACCTCACAAAAGTATCTATAATTAAACATGACATACACCACCTTGAAAGGACCTCTATATTTGGGTAAGCTTTTTACTTGATCCAGTATTTGTCGAGCTAGTGACTAGTATTAGCACCAGATCACCTTCACTGTACTTATCAGAATCTCTGCGATATTTGTCATAATACTCCTTTTAGCGAGCTTGATCTGCCGTGTTATACCTTTTCATTTTGTCTCTCACTTTGTGCCATAGGTTTTGGTTGGTACCCCATCGAAGCTTCGAACGATGTCTGGTTGATACCTTTATCATGAACAGTATTTATCGCGCTTTGCATTTCTTTCACAAGCGTGTCCCATTGTATCCCATCTAGCTAACGCATTAAGAATCGTTCTGTTACACCTGTCCGCTTGCGCATGGGGAAGAAACAGCGTTAAGCACATGCTTCACAAAACAGTGTAAATAGATGTGCAATCAAAGCACTTCCTGGATTGTTTACTATACGGCTCGGTACTCCGAACAAACACATGATCTGTTTCAGCACTAACATTACTGGTTGAGTCTTTTGCGATGTCACCGCTTCAATGATCACAAACTTCGTAAAGACGTCCACTATGACGAACAAAAATTTATTCCCTCGGGAACTGGTCTCGAAGGGTCCCACATGTTCTACAGGGACAGTATAAAAAGGTACGTCCACTTTTTCAATGGGATACAGCTTCCTTTGCTTCTTACCAGAACAGTTCTTGTAATATAAGCAATTTAAGCATGCTCGAACATACTTCGTTACAAAACGTCGCATTTTTGCAAACCAATAATACCTCTGCATCCTCTTTACCATGCTATCAATATCAGCATGACCTGCACAGTCGGCAAACTTGCCATCTTGCATTTCTGGAAACCACCCAGGCACTTTTACCATTTTCTAACCTTCTATAAACTCATTATTATAAGTTTTTGTTATGAACGGATAAGTTCAAAGGTAAATATGTAATTAAAAATTATTATTAATTTTATTAAATACATAAATAAAAGTTTACCTCGAGTAGGATTCTACATACATAAAGACAAAATTTACATCGATTGGTGCTTGAACCTTGGTGGCGCAGTTAGTTAGCGCGGTACTCTAGCAAAGTACAGGTCGTAGGTTCGAATCCTACTCGAGGTAAACTTTTATTTATGTTAATAAAATTAATAATAATTTAATTCTATAGACTCGTTCATCCTTCAACTCGTATTCATCAAAATATCTTTTTGTCTCTCTCGTTTTTTCTTCACTGCTCAAAATAGTGCAAATTCGATCTATTTGATCATCATGCAGTTGAGCTGACAATATCCAATCGCTTTCAGTCAAGTCGGCTTGGTTAATCTCCGGTAAATTGACTCAATGTATCAACATAAGACAAGCATCTCCCTGCGCGATACACAATTTCAAAATTAAAGACTTGTACTTCGAACCAGTATCTCGCCACTCGTGGTATCGAGTCCCTTGCTGAGAATTCAGTTCTTAAAGCATTACAATCAGTTACTACTCGAAACTTTAGTCCAACCAAGTATACTCTAAAATGCCGCAAAGCATAAACATAAGCTATTCCCTCCAACCTATAGCAATGGTAAAATTTTTGGTTCCAACGTAATCTGCTTACTATAGTACCCTACTACACGTAGTTTAATCAAGTTTTTGTAATAAAATTGCACCAAATCCCAGTGAACTGGCATCTATATGTAATGCAGTGTCTAATTCGGGATTAAAAACCGACAACACTGCTCTCATTGTTATTCTTTTGACAGATTCAAAAGCACCTTGTTGTGCGATCCTAGACCCACGGCTCACTTTCACGCAATAAACGGGTTAGCAGCCCACCATTCTGGCATAATTTTTTAAATGTCGACGAAAATACCCTGATAAACCTAGAAATTGTCGTACCCCCTTCACAGTCTGTGGTTTTGTCATTTTCAAAACAACTTGCACTTTTCGGGAGTGGGTAAGTTTGGAGACTTCTGAAACACACGACATTTCCAAGGTCCCACATTTCTAAGGTTACCACTTTATCAAGGCTACCACCCGACCAAGGTTGCACAATTTCAGTGTCTCACCTACTTTGACAAATCCAAACACGCCCACGAACGTATGGAGGCACTTGGGACAAACAGTTGCGTGCGCAACCGTCTGAACCCAAATCCCCCATGGGTGAGTTATATTATAGCAAGGGAAATGTATAGCGAGTAACTTATGTGATAATAAAACGTAAGTCAGTGAGATTCGCACCTCTGAAATAACGCCGCGCCACCGGGCGATGTACAGTATAAACCTATAGATCATATATATATATATATATATATATATATATATATATATATATATATATATATATATATATATATATATATATATATATTACAGTATATCTATAACTTAGCGTAGCACACACCTTAGATCACCGACACATAATGATACTACAAACACAGTTCCAAATATGAGCTTAGACATGTTACGTAATTGACATATGCGTGTGTGTCTGTGTGAGAGAGTGCGAAAGAGAGAGAGAGATAGAACAGTGGTAAGAAAGAAACACATACGTTGAGTGGTCGTTGTGTGACAGTTATTATAAAATATACAGCTTTGCACTGTGTAGTGTGTAGAGAGTGCAAAAGAAAGAGGGGAGGGTGGGGAAAAAGGGAGAAGAGAGGAAGAGAGAGGAGAAAAGGGGAGGAAGAGGGAGAAAGAGGGAAGGGAGGGAGAGAGGAGAGGGAGAGGAGGGAGAGGGAGAGGGAGAGGGAAGAAGGAGGGAGGGAAGGGAGGGAGGGAGGAGAGGGAGAGGAGAGGAGAGAGGGAGGGAGGGAGGAGGGAGAGGAAGAGGAGAGAGGGAAGGGAGAGGAGAGGAGAGGGAGGAGAGAGAGGGAGAGGGAGAGGAGAGGAGAGAGGAGAGGGAGAGGAGAGGGAGAGGAGGGAGTCGAAGATGTCATTAACAATCTGTAGGCAGAGGCGATCTGAGAACAGATTTAAAGAAAATTCTTTCCTTCTTTCGTCCATTTTCTTATTTTTGAAACGTGCATTTGTGTATACTTTGGCCGTTGCGGTTGGAAAGAGAACTTATTTAAAAGGAGTTTAGGTTGTTTCTAAGTTTTCTATTCTGATAACTGAGATGGTGATCCTTCTTCGCTGGAAGTTGTGCTCGTATTTGGTGAAGTACGTATAACTTTGGATCTAAAATATGTCTTTGTAGGTGTTAAAACCTTAAGTAAAGGAGAGATTTTTGATGAAATAGGTGGAGAAGACACCGTCGCGTCAGAAGTAGATGGTTGAGATAGATTTTTCAAGTACTTGCTTTCAAAAGTATCATCGTCAAACCTTCTTGGAACTGCTTAGTGTATTAATTTTTCTTAGAGCCAATAATAAATGCCGAATTCTCAAAATGATTCTTGCAGGTCAACTTTCGTGTAAGGGATTTTGGTGACGGACCCTAAGCTTGCATTACCTATAAAACGATTGAACACTGCAACAACCTTTATTTACAAATTTTTGTAATAAAAGTATGAAAACTGCAGTTAAAAGCAAGGCAGGAAAAGTATTAAACATGTTTAAAAAACGATAGGTATTCAATATAGAAAATATAAACATAGCTCTCATAGACATTAATATTTAGAAGTGCCTTCTAAATATTAGAAAATCCATGGCGAATTTCGGGTGTAAATAACACCGTGTTGCAAAAATCACTAAAAATATGTGTTAAAAAGTTCTTACCTGAGTTAAGTATCCATTGCTATTACCTATTTTGATGCTAACGGAATTTCTATAACTTAATATCACTGTTGCTCCTAATCCGCAATTAATATATACACACTAGTAGAATGAGGGCAGCATTGCCGCCATTTCGTTTTTTGTAACGTCATAGCTCCGCCCCGGGGTGGGGTCTGGGGTGGTATTAGGGGTGGGGTCTGGGGTGGGGCCGGCTTCTTTTTGGGGGCGTTTTTCAACCACTGGGCGGAGTTTAGCCCCTAATTAAGTCCCTTTTGGTGATATTAAGAGCCCTTATGGCGGTCCAAATCCCTGTTTAGGGGTGTTGCAGGTTCTTATAAGACAGACATAGCGCTTCGTAACTTGCTTTCAGGTCCCTTAGCGGGAAATTTGAATTTGTATTTAATTGTTTACATTTTGATTGTTTATTGCGAGAAATTTGAACTTGTATTCTAATAAGGGGGGCTAATGCTAACTTATAAGACAGGTATAAGGTCTCGCAACCTGCTCTCGGGGCTTAGACCCCTGGTCCACTTGGAGGGAAACTTGAATTTGTATTTTAATAAGTGGGGCCCTAACGCTAACTTGTAAGACAAGTGTAGGGCTTCGCAACTTACTCTCGGGGCTTCGCCATCATGTCCTGGTCCCTAGGTGTAAAATTTGCATTTAAGTCGATGTAGGTTACGGCGGTAAATTTCAATCTGTATTGTAATACAGGTGGTAGAACGAAAACGATTTTCCGGCTTTATAATGAAAATGTGGAAAATCGCTCGGACGTCTATTTTAGTTTGGAGGGGACACTTTTTCCTGATTGCAGCATTGGCACTTCAACCCTCTAGCAGTGGGGTGAATGTACCAATGTACATTTTGAAATGGTAATTTTGTAGAATTCAGCAATACTAATAATGTTGAACGAAATTCAGATTTTAGCGCCCTCTTGAGGAAAATAATCGTTACGTAATTCAAATTGTGACACCTCATTTGAAAGCTGTTTTTATTAGTAATTCAATGCTATAAATAAAAGTATCCAGAAATCACATTTAATAAGTAAAATCAACTAAAGAGCTAAACGTGTAGGTGTAGTATCACACTTTTGACTTTCAACTGATTTTCATAATAAATGTGATTTCGGGGTACTTTATTTATTGCATTGAATTACTAATAAAAATAGCTTTCAAATGAGGTGTCACTCTTTGAATTACGTAACGATTATTTTTCACTCAAGAGGGCGCTAAAATCAGAATTTGTACAACAATGTTAGTATTGCTGAATTCATAAAATTACCTTTTCAAAATGTCCACACTTGGTACATTCCTATCTTTAGGGTTGGTTCACCCTACTGCTAGAGGGTTGAAGTGCCAATGCTGCAATCAAAAAACTAAAATCGACGGGTCCGAGCGATGTTCACATTTTCATTTTAAAGCCGGAAAATCGAGGTTAAGTTTTCGTTGGACCACCCTGTATATAAAATAAATACTTTAAGGAACGAATACTAACAAAAACAAGAGAAATTAAAGTAGATCATTTATTACATATGGACGGTTAAGAGAACGTAACCCACCATGCAACATGTTCAAAAGAGTTCCGCCTTCGTTAAGATGATGCTGTCACATTCGTACATAGTCAGGGCAACTATGAAATAATAAATATCTACACTCAATAGAAAGCCTCCGAATATTTTCATAACATATCATGCAAGTATTGGATTTAGCTGGAAAAAATACATTAATTCTGAGACAATTTGGATTACCGATTTTATCATTCTGAATTTTCTTGTATAACTCTGTATTTCCCTGTATAACCCTGTATCGTAGACTAAGGGTAAAAGAGCTTAACTTTCCTATCTCCATTTTCTTTAATTTTTAAAACTATGACCTTATAGTCATTCAAAATACCATGAATTTATACTGAAAAACCTAACTGCAATGAACGATCATGTAGGCTATGAAAACAAATTGTTACCTATTTTGACGTATCTGTCAAAAATAATTTGTTAGTACAAAACATTTGTGTTTTGTTTAAATGTTTCTACTGTCTAATAAATTGTTGTAAAAAGTAATATAATAAATATAATATAATTTAATATAATGTTTCGTTCAGTTTCTTATTAATAATTTTTACATTGGTTAAACTTTATGTTGAAGTGTTAATTATGGCTTTTGCAAATAGAGCAAACTGTTGTGTGTGTAACAGAAATTATAATAGACGACAAATGAATCGTCTCTATGACGAAGAAAACATTTTACAGCAAGAACTTGCAATTTTGAGACGTGAAGCTTTTGAAAGACCACCTTTGAATATTGATGAAGATAGTAGGGTATGTTTTAATTGTTTTCAAGTTATATTGGTAGACATCAGAGCCATGGAAAATAATCCCAATTGTCTCAGAATCAACGTACTTTTTCCAGCTAAGTCCAACGCTTGCATGATATGTAATGCCAATGAAAATATTCGGAGGCTCTCTATTGAGTGTAGGGTAAATATATTTATTGTTTCAAACATAGTTGTCCCTGACTATGTACGAATATGTCAGCATCATCTTAACGAAGACGGAACTCTTTCGAACATGTTGCAAGGTGGATTACGTTCTCTTAACCTACTTCAATTTCTCCAGTGTCTTCGAACAGCTGCTACCAGTAATAATGGTCGAACCTATGAAGATATAGATAACTTTACAGAAGAGGAATTTAAATCGTTAACATCGATTTCCAAAAATAATTTCAACGAATTATATAAGACCTGCAATTTTTTGAACAAGATGGATATCGTGTAAATATAACAAGAAAATACTTAACAACTTTTCTCCTAAAAATGAGACACGGTTTATCAGATAATTTTTAAAAGTTGTATTTCAATATCCTTTTCGACAAGTAACTAGTTTAGTTATTAATAAAGTGCGGTTATGTCTAATGCAACGATTTGTACCATATAATATAGGATTTAACGCAACCACCAGAGCCAACTATATAGACAGCCATGTCTCTGGATTTACAAACACACTGTATAATCCTAATCCTGACATTCCCAAAGCCATAGTGTATATAGACTGCACATATAACAAACTCGAAAAAGTTCTAATTTTGGAGTACTTAGGCAATCGTACTGCTATTATAAAATGCAGCATTTGGTAAAACCTGAATTGATAGTCGCCCCGATGGTTACATTCTGGCTATTAATGACCATATTTTTCGGACTTCCGAAACAATGATGCCACTATTTTACAGTATGAACTAAATAATTACATTAATGGAATGAGAGCTTGGTTTCAAGAAGGGACATTGCAATTGTAGACAGAGGATATCGAGATTCTGTTCCGTTATTTCAAGAGTATGGGATCAACTGTCTTATGCCCCTCTTCTTTTTAGAGGACAGGCTCAATTAGAAACACGTGATGCTAATTTTGCTCGATATATTACAACCACACGTTGGAATCTCGTAATGGACATTTGAAATCTATATTCAAGTTTTTAAAGAACACTATTTCGATACACCATGCTGCTAATTTAAACGAATATTATCAGATAGCTGGAGCACTTATTAATAAATTCCATCCCCAATAACCATTCCCGGTACAATACAAATGGCGGAACAAATATTAGGTAATTTGGACGAAGTAAATATTATGCAAGCACGAGTTGAAGCTGAAAATCTACATTTAAGGGACGGTCAGTGGGTTTTATTAAATCACTTGCACGCTCATGAGTTCCCCCGTTTAGATTTACACTATTTAAAGCATCAGACTGGAATTTATCATGTAAACTTGGCAAAAGTTATATTCAAGACAAACTTCAAAGGAAGAAACTAATATTCTTCAATTTGACGAATTGGTGGAGGATCCGAACATTATACGAATCCGAGTGTACTCCAGATTTCGTAATATATGTAAATATATGTTGTGGATATCTTTTACGATTGACGAAAATGTCGATCATCAACCTTTAGAATTTCACTATTATTGTACTTGCAAGTCGGGAGCTGTAACTTTAGGAACATGTGCTCATGTGGCCAGTGTATTGTGGTTTTGGTTAATGCTAGATATGAACAAAATATGAGATATCCATCTATTCAACTCTTAAATGAAATTACTGATGCAGCTGAAAGGATGCTGCCAGAAAATATTGATCATGGTCCAGAAATTGTAGAAAATTAAATATTTTCAGTGCCTACCTAACTTTAGTTCATTTCGTTTGTTTCTTCTTTCTTGACTTGGATTAAATTCTACACATGTACTTATTTTTGTTAGTGTATTCGTTTCATAAAGTATTTTATATATTTGTATGTTTCATTACAATAGACCTGCATTTCCCAGGTTAAAGTGGATTAGGCTTATTGGGGATACCACTTAAAAAAAGCGCGCCGGGAACTCTACCTCTATAGTGGTGAGATTACTTATAATCTAGATACATTACACCTATGAGTAACTTATTCAAACTGATTTAAGATAGGTATGTAGATAAATAACATAATAATATTTGCGTCTTCGGATATTTGGCTCTCTAATAATATTTGCGTCTTCGGAGGTTTGGCTCACTATTAATACATTATTTGTTGATATTATATGTTACATATTATTTGTTTCCTTAAACAAATAACGTTAGAATGACATAAATCATGAATGATTAAGTAAAATAAAAACATTTATGAGCTCAGGTATAAGCGTATACATTGTGACAGGCTTGTCATCACAAAGTCGATATAAAAAAACTGATCATGGTAACTTCGCAAAACTTCTATAGGGACTAACAAACTCAAATTACAGACAATAAGAAAAAGTAAAGAAATTAACGGAGGAAATATTAAATTACAGGATGATTCGCAAAAAATCAATTTTCGTACTTTTCTACCTTAAATATCTTGTGAATCACCCTGTATTTAATTTATAAATTATATATTTTGAAAATAGTTCAATGGCGACTACTGACTTGTATTACAAAATATATAAAATTGTAGTAAAAATAACCTGCAGTCGATCAACTTTTGACTTACCCTGTATAAAATGTTTTTATATCTTGTTATAATAAGTCCAACTAAAGTAAATTCAGACCAAATATTAATATTTTCATATTCCTGCTGTAAAGTAGAATACACAGCATCAACAATATTTTTGGTAATTTTGAATCACCCTGTATCAAATAATACTTTTTCTACACAAAGCAATATTATTTGATGTTATTAGAATACTATTACAGCAAAAATCCTTAATACGTGATGAAAATTACATTTTAATACGTTTTAAAAATGGCCATTTTAACTTCATCACCCTGTAAATTGAAAACTGGCCATATGATTGAGTTGTGCCCATGGGCACTATTGTTCATGAAGTCGATATTTTCAACATCCCAAAAATTAAGGCAAATTAACCGGAATCCATTTCTCCATAAGCCGGCTGTCTGGTCCTTTACTAATGCAAACTATGTCGCCTCCATGAATCGATCGTTTTATTAAATATTTTGAGATTCGTATATACATTAAACCCAAATTTTTATACAAGGTATTCTTGATGGTCCTAATCACTCTTTCTGCTATGCTAGCCTTTTTCGTGCTGTAGGTGGAGTAGTGATTAATGTTATATTTCATCATCAGTTTATCCAAATGATTATTGTAGAACTCTTTTCCAGCATCTGTTTGCAGATTCTTAGGCGTCCGTTCTTTAAAAATAGTTTGCATAGCTTTTGTCACGTCTACACCCGTCTTCGTCTTCAGTCCTCTCGTCCATAGGTATTTAGAGAAACTGTCGATAACTACCAACATGTATTTGTAGCCTTTATTCTGTTTGGCATAAGGTACAAATTCAGTTAAATCGGCTTGCCATAGATCATCGAATCCTTTAATAGTAGTGCGTCTAGGTGGAAAATTTTTGCGCGCAGGTTTATGCAACTCGTTTACCACTTGTTCCATCCTCTTTCAATTTACTTAAAGTTTCTTTAGTTGCATTCAAATCTGCCTCTACTGTCTCAACGTAATTACGAACACCATCTATAAGCGACTTCACTAACTGGATAGAAAACTCGAGGTAGCCTTTATTTATGGCATCAGTGTCTTCTTGAGGATCGGCCACCTGTCTTAAGAGGTTCCCATTTAAATGGAAGCTCGCCACTTGATATTGATGTAAGGTTAACGCATCTTGACGTTCTATGGGATCGGCTACATTACTTAAACCCTTATTTTCCACACTGAACTTATCATCGGTAATGGAGAATTGCGTTTTACCAGTTTATGGAATTGAGCAAGAACATGAGAGCGTCCAAACTTGTCCATCGTTGTGCAAACTATAGGTGACTAAAAATTGTTTGGCAGATTTCTCAATATATCCATCTTCGTATAGTTCTTCCATTGATATGATATCGTTGACGGGTCCAGTATTACCGGCCATTTTTCCGCCCATAGGACTTCCAAATCTTGAATCAATTCATGCACGTTGTTCCACCCTCTTTAGGAAGGGAATTACTCAGGTAACGCTTACTTTTACCTTCCCACCTAAGCTTTTCACCAATTTTGCTGCTGTAAAAGCTGATTTTATAGCCTTTATAGTACTAGGACTGTTTTCATTTTCTTGGTAATTATTCTACGTTATTTCAATAGACTGCTAGGTAGTCGTTTTGTTCTGCTAACACCCATTCCTAGCATTCTTTTGACTTCATTATACCTGCTACAGCTAAAGTGGCTGTTCGTTCACCTAACTTGGCATCGGATGTCTTAACACTATCCCAAGCTTTTCTTTCCAAAATATGATCCGCTCGATGTCTACTAGCCAAGTCTTTACTATCCCTATAACTGATATCGTGAGCTTTGCAATGAGCGTCTAGGAGGTTAATACCTGGATCGCCACGTTGTAGCCTTTTATTTAATTTAGTTCCGGGACCACAATACTGATACCCGGAATATGGAGCTCGATGGGTACCTTATTAATGAGATTATTAACCAGACCACCCCGTGCACTTCTCCGCTTCACAATTAACATTGTTTGCCTGGAAGCTGGAATTGCTGTATTTATAGGTAACGATCAATGCTACAATCAAAAACAAACAGATGTTTTACCAATATTTTATTTACTCATATATATATGATACAGTAAATAGCTAGGTCGATAATGCAACATCTCCATAATACAAACTGTATTATGAGAATTTATATCGTACTTGTAATGCAACACATTTTCAATGTCGCGATAAATGTTATCGTTGTTGGTTGCATCATCGCCATACTCCATCTTATGAAAGTGGCGGTAGTTGTTGACTTGTTCGATGAAGTTTTGAAAGAAATAGGGAAGACCGTATAATTCCAGTAATTCCAACCGATAGTTAATTATATCCTTTAAGTTGAAAAGCTCTTCAGTGTCGTTCTTGTTCAGCGTACAGTAACGACCGTGGTGTTGCCGAATTGTTACGCTTTTAATAGTCTTTCTGATGAGGATGTTGATGATGATGATGCACCTTTCACTACTTCCCAATTATAAGAAATAGTAAAATTGCTACCAAGCAATTCGAACTTTTCTCGTATTCAATGTCCGTCTTCTCGTTGATATTTGACCAATCAATGTGGTTTTAGTCTCTTGTGAAGAAAAAACTTCATTTCCAGATATGATTGCCACTTGAGTAGCATCTTCCAATCTTCTCTTTTCATAACGGAGAGCGCGTCTGTACATACGATTCGTATAACTGGCGCAAGATGTAGGAGTGTACTGTATCCGATTTTAACATATTTTTTAATGAATTGACCTAGAATAAATCATATGATCTACAATCAATTAAACGTTCATCGGAAGGACTGTTAAGAGTTTCAGTTGGGCACCGGTAGATATAGCTACTGTGGTAGAACTATCCCCATTATTACACCAACACGAACATGTGAAGAAGTTATTACAGCTATTCTTGCTATTCATGTTGAATTTTTCAAATTCATTCAGTGGACTTGCGTTGACGACAACAACTGATGAATTTGTAACCGCAAATGTATATTTTATTATTATATGTGGTTTTCCACCTAATAACATTATTATGATGATAGAGGGAAAACAGTTCTCAGAATCTATCATGATATATCTCAACACGATGTTGCTCTAGTAGTACGGGTGATAAAATGCATTCCAATTGTTTTATTTTACGACGGAAACGTAATCTATTCAGCGCCATACTTTCCCACAAACCTCTTCTTGCATTACGATAAGCAAACGCCCACACTACCATATTGTACACTACATTTCTAGTCTCATCAATAGCAACTCTCTTCATTATGATGTACCTACTCTTCATTTAATCAAGAAATAGGAAGACATTTTTGCAATAAAAATATATAATTATTTCAAACAGTTATATATAGACATATATTATTAGTTTTTCAGAAATGTTAAATCAGTTGTCTCTCCTACAGTTTCGGCGCTGGTGATGCACTCGTCTTTCTCAGCCAGATATTGTTTAAACTTTTCAATGCGATCTTCTTTTTCAAGTATTCATTAAATCGGAAGGAAGTATACACATAAAGTTTTCAGTTTCAATGGCAATTTGTTTACCATACTTCGTGTCGATAGTGTTCATATCAATCACTTTATATTTTGCACCCACCTCAAGTCTTTTACGTTCGTGAAGGATATACAGAAAGCGCTACTGTTCAATGCAGATAGATCCATCTTTACTGATTCGAGAACGCTTTCGAATTTTAAGTTTACAATTGCACAACTTTTAGTTCTGCTACAAAACATTTTCACATATTTTATTTAAATTTAAAACATATCGTTACGCCTCTTTCATACTTTTTCGCTAGAACGTTACACTCCTCACTATAATCACCTCGCCCGTAAACCGCCTCATGTTGGGCATCGGATACTAATGCCGAAAATTCTTGCTTCAAGCGTTCCACCGCTGTTCTCAAGCCGGTTGCTTTGGCCCGTTGCTGTTGAGTGTATGCCATCCACACGTTTTACACAGCACTTACTTTTACACAGCACTCACAACGCATTACACTATTTTCTTATATCATTACTCTAAACTCCCCACTTTGTTACATTAGTGCAGATATGAACCATGTAATTGATTACCACACAAATCTGGTTACGCGCTATATCTAACAATGACACGCATCAGCTATTTTTAATTATGGTTCTGTCACTATATTTTTAGATAAGACGCGAACCGACTATTTTCAGCTATGACGCGACCACCTTTTAGTGAGGACATAAACCGGTTATTTTTAGCTATGATACAACAACCTTTTAGCGAGGACGCGAATCAAATGTGTGTCTAGCACAGACACCAATCATACATATCTGGTTATTTCCTTTTGTGACATATTTGCATAGCAAAGATTCAAACCACACATGTGTTTGGTGACCTACTATTTTCTAATAATGACTCGCACCAGCTATTTTTAATGATGGTGCTGTCACTATAATTTTTAGCTAAGTTGCGAACCGACTATTTTTAGCTATGACGCGACCACCTTTTACTGCAGTCATGCACTGACTATTTTAGCTATGATACACCACATTTTAGTGAGGACGCGAACCAGCTATTATCTGGCCCCAAGGTGACCTTGCAAATCAAGTGACTCTTTTAGTGGCTTTTACAAATCTAGTAACTTTTCTAGTGACTTTTTGGGTTAGGATCGGCCTTGTATTACTACTTCCGTCTCCATCTCGTCTCCGTCTCCGTCTCCGTCTCTCTGTCTCTGTCTCCGTCTCTCTTCCCTCTCTCCTCCCCTTTCTCTCGACCACCTTTCTCTCATCTCTCTCCCATACCCTTTTCTTCATCTCTCTTAATACTTTAACAATGACACCAGGCGTAATTATAGTTAGGTTTGTAAGAAAATGGATAAAAACATAATGTTTAGATAAATACTAAGTAGAATGAACGAAGAACATAAAAATGTTAACATCGAGATCGGTTGACGTTTTATGAAACTAGGACGAATTAATCACTAGAACTATCCTAATGTAAAATGCTAAATAGGCTTCAACGATTCAATAATAGTAAGTTAAAATTACTCAGAGACATAATTAATTAAATGAAATAGCAATTAAATTTGATACACTGTGAAGATGTTTAATTCTACAGTTACTACAGTATATTAAGAAAGTTTAAACTATTTTCTGAATTTATCGAACTTAAATAATTTTAAAACTCGCGTCTCTTGTCTTTTACTAACTTACAGGCTCCGACATTAAATAATATGATACTTCCCTTAAATTGTGATCAAATGGTCTCATATATACTCTCTCTGCAACCTGATCTACATTAATAGTAAGTTTAATATTTCGATAACATCTTGACACAATTCTGACACATCGTATCGCTCATTGCCTTTGATCGTCACATCTCGAATTCTTTAATCTCTTGTCCGTCTCTCTACAGAAATTCTCAGAAACGTTCTCTGAACTCTCTATCTCTCTCTTCAAATTCTATGTCGACTCTGACACTGCCTCATCATCTGTCTTTTACTAAACGATCTCTCTCTCGTCTCTCTCTTCTTTCTCCTGTCTCTCTTCTCTCTGCTCTTTCTCTGATTCTCTCTGCTTCTCTGTATATGTCCTCTCTGTCTCTCTGTCTCTCTGCCTCTCTCTCTGTCTCTTTCTCTGTCTCTCTCTCTGTCTCTCTGCTCTCTCTCTGTCTCTCTGCCTTTCTCTCTGTCTTTCTCTGTCCTCTATGTCTCATCTGTCTCTCTCTACTCTCTGCTCTCTTCTTCTCTGTCTCTCTCTGTCTCTCTCTGTCTCTCTCTGTCTCTCTCTGCTCTCTCTTCTCTCTGTCTCTCTCTGTCTCTCTCTGTCTCTTCTGTCTCTCTCTGTCTCTCTCTGCTCTCTCTGTCTGCCTCTCTTTGTCTCTCTCTGTCTCTCTCTCTCTCTGTCTCTCTTCTCTCTCTCTCTCTGTCTCTCTCGTCTCTCTGTCTCTCTCTCCTTCTCTCTGTTCTCTCTGTCTCTCTCTGTCTCTCTGTCTCTCTCTGTCTCTCTCTGTCTCTCTCTGTCTCTCTCTGTCTCTCTCTGTCTCTCTCTCTCTCTCTCTGTCTCTCTCTGCTCTCTCTCTGTCTCTCTCTGTCTCTCTCTCTCTCTCTCTCTCTATATCTCTCTCTCTCTCCGTCTCTCTGTCTCTCTCTGCCTTTCTCTGATTCTCTGTCTCTCTCTGTATCTGTCCTCTCTGTCTCTCTCTGTCTCTCTCTGCTCTCTCTGTCTCTCTCTCTCTCTCTGTCTCTCTCTGTCTCTCTTCTCTCTCTCTGTCTCTTCTCTCTTCTCTCTGTCTTTCTCTGTCTCTCCGTCTCTATCTGTCTCTCTCTGTCTCTCTCTGTCTCCTCCTCTCTCGTCTCTCTCTCTCTCTGTCTCTCTCTGTCTCTCTCTGTCTCTCTCTGTCTCTCTCTCTCTCTGTCTCTCTCTGTCTCTCTCTGTCTCTCTCTCTCTCTCTCTCTCTCTCTGCTCTCTTTGTCTCTCTGTCTCTCTCTGTCTCTCTCTGTCTCTCTCTTCTCTCTCTTCTCTCTCGTCTCTCGTCTCTCTGTCTCTCTCTGCCTCTCTGTCTCTCTCTCTCTCTTCTCTCTCTCTCTCTCTCTCTCTCTCTCTCTCTCTCTCTCTCTCTCTCTCTCTCTGTCTCTCTCTGTCTCTCTCTGTCTCTCTCTGTCTCTCTCTGCCTTTCTCTGATTTCTCTCTGCTCTCTCTGTATTCTATGTCCTCTCTGTCTCTCTCTGTCTCTCTCTGCTCTCTCTGCTTCTCTCTCTTCTGTCTCTCTCTTACTGTCTCTCTCTGTCTCTTCTCTGTCTCTCTCTGTCTCTTCTCTCTGTCTTTCTCTGCTCTATCTGTTCTCTATGTCTCTTCTGTCTCTCTCTATCTCTCTCTGTCTCTCTCTCTGTCTCTCTCTGTCTCTCTCTGTCTCTCTCTGTCTCTCTCTGTCTCTCTGTCTCTCTCTGTCTCTCTCTGTCTCTCTCTGTCTCTCTCTGTCTCTCTCTCTGTCTCTCTCTGTCTCTCTCTGTCTCTCTCTCTCTCTCTCTCTCTGTCTCTCTCTCGTCTCTCTCTGTCTCTCTCTGTCTCTCTCTGTCTCTCTGTCTGTCTCTCTGTCTCTCTCTGTCTCTCTCTCTCTCTCTGTCTCTCTCTGTATCTCACTGTCTCTCTTTCCTCATCCACTCCTTCTCTCTATCTTCTCATCTCTCTCTCGACTCCTCGCCTCTGTCGCCGTACACTTGTTTCTTGTGCTAAGTTAGACCGATACACTTACAATATTAGGTAACATTAATAAACACATGGTTTTAGGTTATGTCAAGGCTCGCTAGTGAGTATTGACCTATGCTAAAACCGTGCACTACCTAATTTTCTAAAACGTAAAAGAGTTTGTATAGATAAAATTGTATTATGCGTTAAATAATTTTATTACACGTCTTTAAAAATTGCTCTTCAAATAGTAATTTCAAATATATTCAGTGTAATTAAATAACACATAGCTAAAATAGTTTTATTACTCAAGCTAAAACACACTTCAAGTATCAACACCACTATTGTAATCAGGTAACGCATGCGAAAATGGTTTTACTGTTCATCTTAAAAACATACTTCAAGTAGCAATTTCAGATTTGCTCAATGTATTAGGTGAAACATAACGCAAACAATTTTAGTGAATACCATAAAACACAGTTCAAATAATGAATTCAGATATGTCTAATGTAATTATGCAATACATTTGTGGAAATAATTTTAAAGCCTACCTTAAAATGATTTGCATGTAACAAATTTCAAATACAACTTGTTCCTATATGTAAGATGCCAGCAGAAAGCTGTTGCCAAATTCAGAACCCCAAGTTCCATTGTCTGATTACGGCAAACATCACTTTAACTTTTAGTATACGTTTACAGCTAGAGAATATTACTGTGATAAGATATAGACGTTGATAGTTGTATCAGACCTCGTAAATGCTTTTTCGTCTTAATCACCTTAAATCTTAAATAGATGAAACATTTACACATTTTAGCGTGTTTCTTTCAGGCATTCAAAAAATCTTAAGCAAGCTACAGCAGTTTGTTTGCTTTTACAAGATGTGATCTTATTCCACACTTTATGAAGCGTGTCTTAATTTTGCAAACTGCGTTGGGTTGACAGCTGAATCAGCCACAGTAAATGTTTTTGCTTTTATCATTCTTATCTTTTGATATACAATTGGGTTTTTGTTTTCTAGAATATAAACATAAAAATTAACAGATTTTTAATTACAGCGTGAAATTTGTTATTGCTTTATTGATATTGGGTGTGAATGACGACTTACACGTTTTTACATAATGCTGTTTTACCCCAGACGTTATAGGAGTAATTGAATAGTATAAATTTGTTACTATTTTTTAAGAATTGCTAATGAATGACGAATTGAATGTCTTTTGCAATGTATTCATTTAAGCACCTTAAAATACTTTGCATGTAACAAATTTCAAATACAACCGATGTAATTATAGTTTTAACAACAAAAGTGTTATAACTTTAAAATAGAGTTGACTTAATAATTGCAAAATTCGTATAGTACAGACGGATTCTTATTTATATGTTTTATAGATAGTAGTGGATTTAGATTTCTTCATTCTGAAAATTAAGCTGAACCAGTCACAGAAGGTGTTTCTGCTTTCATCATTCTCATCTTTTAATATAAAATTGACTTTTTGTTTTCTAGAATATAAACATAAAAATTATTAACCATTACGTATCTATCTAGTTAATTAGCACGTTGTTTCAGCACGTAGTGAAAGTTTGATATTGCTTTATCAAAATTGGGAACGAATGACAACTTACACGTCTTTATCTAACCTCTCTTAAATACCCAAGGATCTGTGAACACCGTATAATTTACTTTTATCATTCTTACCTTTTAATATAAAATTGGCTTTTTGTTTTCTAGAATATAAACACAAAAATTATTAACCATTATGTAACTAGTTAATTATCAGATTTTTAATTGCAGCGTGAAGCTTTGTTATGTTTTGTTGATATTAAGTGGGAATGACGACTTACACATTTTTACATAATGGGTTTTTACCCCAGACGTTATAGAAGTAACTGAATAGTATAAGTTTGTTATTGTTTTTTCAAAATTGTGAATGAATGACGACTTGAATGTCTTATAATGTGGAATTGTATACCTTTAATTAATTGCCGATTTTACGCAGGCTTTAGAATCGTAGTTGAGTACTGAAAGTTCCATATTGTTTTATCAAAATTGTGTCTTGAATGCTAACTTGGCCGACTTTACAATACGTTATTACACATAAATTCTATATTTATTTTTAGAACGTTAGCTAATTAGGGAAACATTGTTTACGCTACTTGCTTTTTCCTGTTGCGTAAAAGACCTTGGAATGATTAGATTATGTGTGTATAAAAACGAATGAGGTATTCTTTAACTTCAGTTGCAATTTCATCACTCGTGTGTCAACTTTCCGTTTCTTCTTCTTCAATAGAACACTGGTGAGTTATTATTTTTTGCCTTAGCTTTTACTTTATTTATTTTATTCGCTCGTGCAGTTTTTTAATATTGTGTTATAATTATAGATATGGATTCAGCTAACCTAAACGCTACAACTTGTTTTAAAACTTTTAAAAAATATTAAGTATTAACAAAGTAAGGTGAAAGGGTTACTGTGGAGCTAGCCGATTTAAATGCATATTACTTGAGCATCTCTACAAATTTTTCAAGGACGACGACAAATTTAACATTCAAGTAGTAAAAAAAAGTTATTGGTTTAATAAAATTCTTGCTTCATTGTGCATGAGATAAGTTTGGTCGTGGTTGCTTTGAACGGCAGAGAGATTTAATTATGACTAATAATTAAAACAAAACTATTGCGATACATTTTGGCTTATAATAATTAATACCAAAATATATTGTACGTAACAGTGGTTTGAGACGCCGATGCATACAGCGGACCTTAAAACTTACTTTTAAACTCCTTACTTCAAATCTCCCTTCATAACCATTATATGGCTTTGTATATAGTTTTAAAAATATACTGAGATAGCCCCACAAACAAATTCAAATTTTTGGTCAAGGGCTACATGTGTATTACAAGTTAGCATTAGACCCCTTATAACAATACAAATGCATATTTCTAGCCATAACCTGTGCAGAGACTTAAATACAATTCAAATTTTCCGCTAATGGGGCCTCGGCAAGGGGGCCAAACCCCCGAGAGCAAGTTGCAAAGCCCTACGCCTGTCTTACAAGTTACCATTAGGCCCCTTATTATCACACAAATTAAATTTTCCGCCAATGGGTTCTCGACAATGCACGAAGGTCCCGAACAATCTCCGATCGCGACAAGGGGGCGAATCCGCGAGAGCAAGTTGCGAAGCCCTACACCTGTCTTACAAGTTAGCATTAGGCCCCCTTATTAGGATACAATTTCAAACATCCCGCCATAACCAATTAGAATGCAGAGAATTAATGCTCCAATCAGAGCACAACTGCTGAGTAGTGGGGCTGACGACTAATCAGAAGGGAGTGAGTGTGGCCCGCCTTAATGAAGCCTTAAAGGCCTTAAACCCATACCTTAACGTAGACAAAATGGCCGCTAGGCTACACCTTAGGGGCATCCAACACTCTTAACCAGGGGTTAGACCGCCATAAAGGCTCTTAATATTGCCAAAAGGTCCTTAATTAGGGGCTAAATCCTGTCCAGGGGTTGAAAACCGCCCCCTAAAGGAAGGCGGCCCCACTCCGGGCGGGTCTATGGCGTCACAAAAAACAAAATGGGGGCGATGCTGCCACATTCTACTAACACTTATTACCCGACATTTTTAGCAATAAATTGTTTTTAAAACTGTAACCGAAAGTGTAATAAACCGTCTTGTATCGAGACGTGATAATTCGCTTTGCCTCACCAAAGAGAATAGCTCTTAGGAATCATTTTTAAGGCTGTTAAACATTATTGATGACTATATAAAAAGACTTCTAAAGTGTACAGCAAGAATTCATTACGCCGTTGTGTATTTAGTATCAAAGACTATTTACTTTACATCAAAGAATATGTAATGTATATTGCATATTCTTTGATTACGTATGCTTTGTTAGTACCTACCAGAAATTGTATATTTTGAATTCACTCCATTTTCTTACAGATTTATTAGGACGGCGCGGCGGTAGCGAAGGGCAATGTACTATTCGTTTATTCGTTCTTTCCTTTCATTGATTTGTTGAATGTTGTATATGCCACATGACCACTGCATATTTTGTCAGTCGCTAGTTTTAAATGAATGCATACGTTAGAAACTTTGTGTCACATTTTCCTTTTTCATTCATTTGTGGCCCTCGGGCACTAAACAAAATATGATTTATTAGTATTACACGATTTTTCGCCATGAAGTTATAAGAAGAAAGTAAAAGTTTAAATCAGTCCAAAATAACATTGACGAAAGTGTAACAACGAAACAAAGCTATTTTTGCACTTCGTGAATTAAAAGTATTATTTGGTTCCCCATTTCGGGGACTGAAGTGTTTCTTTTAATCTCTAAGGAATAAAAATAATTTAATCCTCCGAGGATTAAAAATATATAATTGACTCTGCTAAATAATAATTTTATTAATAAAAATCAGCAATTAACATTTAAGATAACATCTACTTTTGATTAACATTTACGGATATATCTACATTTGTACAGGGTAAAGTAAGTTTATGCTTAACTAGAATTATTTGTGTAAATATTGTATGGACCATGGGGTAGAGGTAAGAAGTGTGTATTTTTTAAAATATTGGAAGTTATACAGGGTGTGCCAGAAAAGCAGGACGTGAAAAAGTATAATTTTTTAAATAGAACACCCCGTATTTGATTTTAGTTTTAATTCTACGTGTCCATACAAACATATTTTGTCATACAAAAGATTGGATGAAAGTTTTAGTTCTTGAGATATTCGCGTTTAAAGATTATTATGGTCATTTTCGTGGGGTTGATGAATGGGCAATTGTTCCATTATTTCACAATAAAAAATTGATATTTCGTGTGAAAAATGAGTGATATTATACTAAAGTTTAGACCGAGTAGTATTTCTAATTTTCTCAACAGGGTGTTTGTTATAACCATTCAAATTTGAAAATTCTCAAATTAAAAAATCAGTTTTTTTAATTGCACACCCTATATATTTTATTTCATTTTATTCGGGATTAAAAATCTATCATTTTTGTCAAATATATCCTATATCTATCTTTGATAGTTTTCGAGTAATTTCGATTTTTTCACACTAGCTACTTTATTTTCGATAACATTGCATTGCATGGATCTTGGTAGCCATGGAAAACAATTGCGACGAAATAAAACAAACCACCTAAGCGAGAATATTAACAGTTTTTATTAATGAGAAACAGTAATTCAATAATTATTCAACATTGCGTCTTAGTAAATGCTCAAATAGACGGCCTTCTTGCTGAATACACATATTGAGCCTTTTTCTCATGTTCTGTCTCACTTCGGATAACATAAGAGGGGTCACTGTGCGACAAGCTTCGCGAATTCTATTTTTCATGTCCTCCCTTGTTGTAGGTTTAATAATATACACCGATCTTTTATGTATCCCCATAGGAAAAAATCCAGTGGAGTTAAATCGCATGACCTGGGTGGCCATAATATAAAGCCATTACGTCCTATCCATTTCTCCGGGCATTGCTGGTTCAAGAATTCCTTACGTCCCGATAAAATGTGGAGGTGCACCATCCTGTTGCAACCACATATTTAGTCGTCCTTCTAAATTGATATCCTCAAGTAACACAGGCAATTCTTCACGTAAGAAATGCAAATAGCTGCGGCCCGTTAATGGATCATCAAAAAAATAGGGACCGATAATTTGGTCATTAAGTATACCACATCACACATTTAGTGACCAATGATTTTGGTTTTGAACTTCTCGTAGCCAAAATGGATTATCAATGGCGTAATAGTGCATATTATGCCGATTTACAGCCCCATTACTTTTAAACGTCGCCTCATCGGAAAACATTATGGAGCACAAAAAGTTGTTATTTAATTGCAGCCGTTGATTAATGATATTGCAGAATTCAATTCGTCTTGCAAAATCCTCTTCTCGCAATTCTTGATGAAGCTCAATGTGATAGGGATGGTACTTATACTTCAGCGTTGTTCGATTCACGTTTGATTTGGAGGTATCACATATCGTCGCTAATGTTCTAGAACTCACTTGGGGATTTTCTTGAATATTTAATAATATTTCAAGTTCTTTTCTTCATTAGCTGCCCTTTTATTAACAACTTTACGTTTGAAGTATTTAACACTGCCGCTAGAATCAAATCTATCCATCAAATTTTCCAAGCCGACAGTAGTAGGTATTCGACGTTCAGGATATTTCATTTTGTAGATTCGTTGTGCCAATAAAGGGTTTTTCAGCCTCGCCCAACACGTATATCATATCAATTTATTCATTTGTCGAATAATCCATAATTGATACAAGAATTGATAACAAGTTAAATGCGAAAACGACAAATATAATATGTGTTTATTTTGACAAGTAGGAAACCTTTGTATCTTAGTAACGCAATTATTATTTTCCATGGCTACCAAGATCCATGCAATGCAATGTTATCGAAAATAAAGTAGCTAGTGTGAAAAATCGAAATTACTCGAAAACTATCAAAGATAGATATAGGATATATTTGACAAAATGATAGATTTTTAATCCCGAATAAAATGAAATAAAAATATATAGGGTGTGCAATTAAAAAACTGATTTTTTAATTTGAGAATTTTCAAATTTGAATGGTTATAACAAACCCTGTTGAGAAAATTAGAAATACTACTCGGTCTAAACGTTAGTATAATATCACATTTTTCACACGAAATATCAATTTTTTATTGTGAAATAACGGAACAATTGCCCATTCATCAACCCCACGAAAATGACCATAATAATCTTTAAACGCGAATATCTCAAGAACTAAAACTTTCAGCCAATCTTTTGTATGACAAAATATGTTTGTATGGACACGTAGAATTAAAACTAAAATCAAATACGGGTGTTCTATTTAAAAATCATACTTTTTCACGTCCTGCTTTTCTGGCACACCTGTATAACTTCCAATATTTCAAAAAATGCACATTTCTTACCTCTACCCCATGGTCCATACAATATTTACACAAATAATTCTAGGTAAGCATAAACTTACTTTACTCTATCGTTGGGACACCCTGTACAGTTATCAAAGTTAAAAATTTACCAAAATCGTTGTCCTTAGAATTAAGAACATTATTGAATGATGTTGAAACGATAGATGGATTGATAGTATTTATTTGCTTTTCTGAATCAATTTTTTCATTTTCATGCTCAAAAATTGTTTCTGCTACCATTTTTTGTTATTTATAGAGCTTTCAACATATCCCTTAACCACTGAAGACAACTTACAACCTCCGTGTCTTTTGAGAACGTCGACGTTTGCCCCAGAATTGGCTAATAAAGACGCGGACGTGACTGGTGTAGGAAGTTTCAAAAAGTTGGGGTAGTTTTCAAAGGTATTTTTCCAATGGGTTGAGTTGAACATCTCCGGTCTTTATATTGGACAAAAAATCGTGAATGGTTTGTGTCAGGTTTTCTTAAAGCAATGTAATTGCTATAAAATCGACTGGGTTATTCACTGAATTCTGAACAACGAATACTCCGTCAATATTATTCTTTAAATTTTTATATTAACTAAGATAGAGTAACCCAAATCTGTAACATTTCGGATTGATAATTCAACTAATTCGTTTCTTCTACACGCTCTTGCTACACCCATGATCAGTGCAACCTAAAATTGAACACAGTGTCAAAATATCTATCAAAACATTTATAGAAGTTATATTACTCACCTTAACTATTAAAAATCGTCGTCTGGAGCTTAAATTAGGAATTGATCGACTTGTTCATCAGTAAGAACTTTTGACTTCTTTGGCTTATAGCAGTCATTTTTCTTTTCAGAAAAGCATTTAATTTCGGATATTGGGATATGTCAATATTACTTTTCATCATTTCCATCGATTTCACCATGGAATAATTCGCCCACAAGGTGGAAGCACGTACAGTTTTGCTTTTTCATTGAAATGTGCTAAAAGACATTTTCATTGGTGTGATTTTGTATCTTCTTTTGAGAGCAATAGTTGGTTAGCAGCCTCTTCAGCCGCTGCTACAATATTAAACTCGTCCATTTTCGCAACTACGCGTCGTCAACAGACTAAGTTTTCACAATGGCGAATGTTGTTTATTATTTATTTACTCGTTGTTATGGCATTGAAACATCTGGGATTTTAAAATAATTCATAAAATTCATTAGCCTTGAATAGTGTAGCTTCTTTGTCAAAGTGACTTTTCTAATAATTTAAATTTATCATAGATCTAATATTTTAATTTTCAGAAAATAATATAATTATTTCTATTATTACTCCACGTAGTGCAGAAAATAGTGTAGATACCAGGATTGAAGTTCCTTAATCCTTTGAATAGTTGTTGGTCTTGGGCTAAAGCCCTCGACCAACAAACTCTATTCGCGGGTTAAATAAGTTACTTCAACTTGTTATCTAATGTACTATTGCTTTATTTTTGTTTAAGTTAAACCTTTGTATTAATACTCGTATGCACATGTAATTCTGTTTCACGTAAAAGCCTTCATATTTTTATATTGCCTACATTAATGTAGTTTTAAAGAAACGAAGGATACAAAACCTTAAGAACTTTGTAATAGCAAGACCAAACAATGAAAATGAAAATTAAGTTCACTCAATTGCGTTAATCTTAAATTGCAAATTTAGCCATATTTGTAGGTAGAAAATCATTCACTAACATCAGAAAAAAAGCATGTAATATTTGTTTGTTAGCTAAAATTTTTATAAGCTTAAAAAAATGGTTGTAAATGCAGTTTTTAATTTGAAAGTTTAAAAAGCAACCGACACGCCATCTATTGGAGATTTTTTGCATGTTGGCTCCCTCTTACAGGAGTATCCAAAAGCTTGAAATCGACACTAGAGTTGAAAAGCGGAAGAAACCAGAACTTAGTTACATGTATAGAAATCATTACCTTATACAGGGTGAACCAAATTTAATTTGCGTATACAGAGATATCGAAAACCGTAATAGTTAGAGTATCGGTTAAATGAGAAATAAGTTTCGTAATTTGTTGGGTTATACATGAGTATAAAGAAGTTTGGTTTTTCCGACTAGTTCCGGATATATTTGACAAAATCCGCAAATGCTCATTTTCGTTTTGTAAGACTAGCGTTGTTATTATAACAGATATCAAAAAAATTACTCTAAACTTTTTTTTTTAAATAAAATTTACTACAACTTGCCATACCAATCATTTCAATACGACGTTTTGTCTTTTTAGGACCACCCTCAACAATATTTTTTTAAATACGGACCTGAATTTTTTACCACAATTTTTTGTAAGGTTCTTATAGCTTAATACAATGATATAACATGCTTGACTATTCTACTACGTTTCGTCTGTTAAAAATCATCATCTTTATGGTTTCTCACTGAAATGAATAAAATTCTTTACTACATTTCTTTGTAGGTTTTGTATAATCTTAATACACTGTTATGGCATTCCTAACCATACACATTTCATCTATGATCATCATCTATAAGCCTTTTGTAATAGTCTTTAAAATCAGTATTTATAAAAAAAATAATGATAATGAACAAATGTGATATTTTAAGACTGACCTAACAGTAGCAAATAAAATTAGAGTATTTTTAAAAACCGACTATGAAAGTTGCTCAAAATGAGATCTGTTGAATACAGACTGTATGGTACAGTCTGTACCCACTGTATTTCGTTCCGTCCATAAAAAATCATTATCTTTAGCTTTTTATGCGCCAGTTTCTTTTTTATTAAAATAATTTGAATAATTTTAAATCTTAGCAAATAAGTAAGAATGAAAAAATAATAATTAACTGCACATGTGTTTGTTTAAATATCTATTTCTGTAACTGCACATGTGTTTGTTTAAATATCTATTTCTGTAACAATCGTGTTGGCCGTGCATGTCATAAATAGTACTTTTGTCACACCGTTTATTTATCTGTCAAATGTAGTGGCGGTTGCTAGCTATTTCATTTACTTTTTAATTTGAAATTATTTAAAAGATAAAAGAATATGGTTCGTTACAGTAACAGAGAAAAGAAAGATATGTACGATGTGTACATAAAATGCCATCGCAATGAAACACACGCTGCTCAGAGATATTTGGAATTATATCCAGGAAGACAGCAGCCATGTAAAAGATTATTTTCATATGTATCGAAAACTATGCACGAATGTACCAGTATTAAAAGGAGACGAACGAAATATCAGGTTAACCCACATTAACCCTGAAAATTCGGCAAGAAGAATAGGTAGAGAATGTGGAGTAGCAATGTCGACGGTAACAAGAATTTTAAAAAAGCACAAATACCACGGTTATATATTTCAAAAAGTTAAAAAATTACACGCAGGAGACTCAGACCGTAGAATGGTGTTTTGTCGTTGGTACAGACGGAAATTGCGTAATGATCGTTACTTCAACAAAAAAATATTATGGACTGATGAAAGCACCTTTACCAATAGTGGAATATTTAATCCCCGAAATAAGCATTTTTATGCTACACATAACCCTCATTTAATACGAGAAGTTAGGCAACAGGTACGTTTTTCACAAAATATGTGGTGTGGTTTATTTAATAATCGGAGTATTGGACCAATATTCTTGGAAGGGAATTTAAACCAGGTGCGCTATTTAGAACTGTTGGAGGAAGTATTCGATGAGCTTCCCCTGGAAATAAGAATAAACCTTCAGTATTTCATGCATGATGGCTATGGTGTGCACTATGCCAGAGTTGTTGTACAACATCTTAATCAACATTTTGGGGCTAATTGGATTGGTACCAATGGACCAACACGATGGCCTCCTCGATCCCCCTGTCTTAATCCCGTAGATTATTTTGTATGGGGTTTCGTAAAGAACGATATCTACGGCATAGATATGCCAAATAATGTCCAAGAACTTCGTCAACGAATACGAGATGCATTTCAAAAAATTACACCCGAAATGGTGGATGCAGCGACATCAAACATGTCAAGGAGGATTGAACTATGTATTCAACAGAATGGATTTCATTTTGAACAACTTTCACAGCTGGTTTTAAAAATACTCTAATTTTATTTGCTACTGTTAGGTCAGTCTTAAAATATCACATTTGTTCATTATCATTAGATGTAAAAAAACTGTTAAATTTTGTGATTATCATTATTTTTTTATAAATACTGATTTAAAGACTGTTACAAAAGGCTTATAGATGATGATCATAGATGAAATGTGTATGGTTAGGAACGCCATAGCAGTGTATTAAGATTATACAAAACCAACAAAGAAATGTAGTAAAAATTTAATTCATTTCAGTAAGAAACCATAAAGATGATGATTTTTCACAGACGAAACGTAGTAGAATAGTGAAGAATTTTATATCATTGTATTAAGCTATAAGAACCTTACAAAAAATTGTAGTAAAAAATCCAGGTCCGTATTTAAAAAAATATTGTTGAGGGTGGTCCTGAAAAGACAAAACGTCGTATTGAAATGTTTGGTATGGCAAGTTGTAGTAAATTTTATTTAAAAAAAAAAAGTGTAGAGTAATTTTTTTGATATCTGTTATAATAACAACGCTAGTCTTACAAAACGAAAATGAGCATTTTCGGATTTTGTTGAATATCTCCGGAACTAGTCGGAAAAAACCAAACTTCTTTATACTCATGTACTACCCAACAAATTACGAAACTTATTTCTCATTTAACCAATACTCTATCTATTACGGTTTTCGATATCTCTGTATACGCAAATTAAATTCGGTTCACCCTGTATACGATTAAATAAATTGGGCTGCATTTTTGCAAGATTTACAGACAAAATATTTGGTGTCGTATTTCAAGAAAAGAAATTTGCTCTAAATTTTTATTAAGCGTACACAGTCTCCAATTTATTTAAATTAGTTACTAACGAATTCCACTTAAAGCACCTTATTCAGTATTTAATTTGTTTGAGCATATAATTAAAAGCTCGTTTATAAATGTATGCTACAGTGCTGTTTTAATATTTTTTCATTATTTTTTCACATTCCAATCTTGAACTTTATACCTAGTACCAGAACTCCTCCTTTACGTTATTAATTAAAGTAACACCTTTATTTTCTGTATTGAACGTACATAAATTATCGAGTGTAACATAATTTATAGGTTACACTTTCAACACATTGTATTGCTTAGTAGGTACGTTTACAAACTTGAACAATAAATAACAACGGCAACAGACTATTAATATTTTATACAAATGAATGTTCTGTTGATATATAGTATATTATAGTAAACGAATCGTTTGTTCGCTGGATTGAATCATGACAGCAGAAAGCAAGCTTTCAAAACATGACTAAATGTTAAGCTAAGTGGAATTTGACATGTTGTAGATATGTGCATATTATAAATGTTCACAATATCATAAAATTGAAAAGCTAGAACTGGCCTTCATCATTTCCATTATAACATTATGTAAAACAACGATAAAGTGCTTGTTCTATTTTATACTAAAGAGCAAATTTATTGAAATGTGCCAAATTTCAGTAAATGTACGTTTCTGTATCTACCGTTATGCAAATCATTTACACAGAAAATATGCTTATTTTATATTGTTATTATTGCAAGAATTGATTTGTATACACTCGAAGAGTTTGAGGGTACCAAACACTCCTCAGTAAGGGGAAGGGGAGGAAGAAATTTCTTTTAAATTAGATACAAAATTATGAGTTTTTATGCTCTCTAGCAGAGGTGACAAATGTAGTGATTGTTTATAGTAAGTTTTTAGGCGCTCCATGTCACAAAGCAATAGTATCAAAAAAATAGCTATTTATGTATCAAGTCCATAATGCAAGGCTTTATTGAACGACACCGGTTTAAGGCAGAACGAGCGTACCGAGTAAGGCATAGAGGGCGAGTTCAATAAAGCCTTATTATGAACGGGATGCATACAAACCTTTATGTTCGACTGCTAAATTTGTCTTTTTAACGGAAAAAATTAATTCAATGAGAGTTTTATGACAGTTACATATTAATTTGAAAACATCGAAATCTGACATAATAGTAAAATAAAGTAACTTTATTTCACTAGTACAATAAAGGGGTACTTTATAGACGCAAAACTATGACATAAACAGTCCTTTATAACGTGGTTGGACATAAATAAATTTATTTAATTCTGTAATTAAAAATTATTATTAATTTTATTAAATACATAAATAAAAATAAGTTTACCTCGAGGAGGATTTGAACCTACGACCTGTACTTTAATAGCAAAGTACAGGTCGTAGGTTCAAATCTCGATAAACTTTATTATATATTTAATAAAATTAATAATAATTTTTAATTACATATTTACCTTTGAACATATTCGTTCATAACAAAAACTTATAATAATTATTTAATTCTGTATTTTACTTCGGTTTTTAAGAGTACATAGATAATAAAATGGCGAACGAAACGTTACTTATTTTTATATTTTTCCATTGAATCGTAATATATCTGGGCGATCTTGGAGGTACTTAAATAATTCAAGGTAATTCATTTCAAAATTATGTTTTGTCGTTCAAAGTCCTTTTAAAGATCTTTTTTTTATGATTGTGGACCTGAACAAGCTAAATTTGACCTATCGTGCTAAACCAATCAGGAACACTTAGGAGGATGAATAGAGGGATAATGAATTGCCAATAGATGCCTATGAACAGCTACCTTAAATTTTCTCATATCATAAGTGAGAGGAAAGCAGGAACTAGGGAGATCATTCCAGAGTTTAGAAGCCATGTAGAAAAATGTGGATTGCGCCCGTTTGGTACGACAAGTGGAGATTTGTACTGCATACTGATGATGTGAAAAAGCGAACCGAGTGTTTCTCGCAAAGATAGCCCGAGATGAAGAATATAATTCAGCAGCACAATAGCTGTTGTAATAACGATAATACTAAGAACGAACTGAAACCATCCTTCTATGCTCAAGGGACTGTATGTGAAAAGTTAAGGACGGGTCACTTATAAGCCTAATCGCTCTCTTTTGAATACGATCAACGATATCGAAAGCGTATTGGGGAGCAACCCAGAGGTGAGAATTATATTCCAGATGAGGCCGAATTTGGGCCTTATACAGCAGAAGGAGTTGTTGAGAAGTAAAGTACTGCTTAGATCTGTACAAAAAGCCTATTTTACGAGCAGCTGTTTTGGTAGCTGATAGAAGATGGTCAACCCATGAGAGATTTGAAAATAAAGTCATACCCAACAGAGTAATAGGGTCTGAAAACTTGAGAACTGAGCCATTCATACTTACAATAGGAAATGATCGATCTTTTTTGGAAGACACAAGGCAGCACTGAGTTTTGTTAGCATTAAATTTAACTAGATTATTGCTTCCCCATTCGAGAATATGTTGAATGTCTTTGTTGATTGAATTTGCCATTTCAGCTTTCATTTCTTGATTTGACATAGAAGGTGGATTATAACTATGAGTAGACTGAGATGAACTACAGTGAAGAGTGCTATCGTCAGCAAAGCAATGAATGGGGTTAATTGTTGAAGAAATAAGGTCATTTATGTACAGCAGAAAAAGTGTAGACCCTGTGAGGGGTTGCTAGTCCCCCATCAGGCGCCTCCCCAGGTGGCGGATAGGAGAACGCCCATCAGATATGATGGGTACCGGGGAAATAAAATACCCGGGGTGGACCAAAACTAGCAAATAACAAATCGGTCAACGGTCTCAGAGGCAGAAGAAGACACCAAGTCACAATGGCAATGAGAGCGGAAGAACCAACAGCGTCTGACTCAGAATGGGCGGCTGAATGTAGGATCCTCCATTAATGGGGGTTGTGACGTTAGGCGTAAGCAACCTAGCACACGGAAAATAATAATGAGCAAACATTATTGAATGTAGAATGAAACTTCAACGGAAATATCCCCGGGTAGAAATCCACACCTCCATTAGAGGGAGCCCCATTGGATACGAGGAGGGGGGGAAACTCTGTGAACAATAAGGCGAGCTCGATCTTAAATCCCAATACGACACGGAAGAAATCAAAGAATTTTATCACATGGAATGTTCAAGGTATGAGAAGAAAAATGGCCGAAATACTGCAAAAACTACAACAATATAAGACCGACATAGCAGTATTAACAGAAACAAAAAAGAAAGGATGTGGAACAGAGAACGTAGGAAAATATATACATTTCTACAGTGGTGTGGCTAAAGAACAGAGAGCTAAAAGAGTAGTATCTATACTAATACATAAGAAATACAAGAAAAACATACGGAACTAGGAATTTATCGATGAACGAATACTCACGGTCAATATTACAATTAATAACACACGAATAACGATCATAGGAGTGTATACACCGAATGAGGATGAATTAACAAAGAATAAGGACGAATTCTTTGTAAAACTAAACAAAATACTAGCAGACATTGGACAAACAAGAGAAATAATGTTAGCTGGCGACTTGAACGCAAGAATAGGAAAAAAGAATAACCATCTCGTAGTGGGGGCACATGGAGAAGAAACTGTAAACAACAATGGAAAAAGACTAATAGACTTATGTGAACAAAACTCACTACGTATTACCAACGGATATTTTAGACACAAAGAAATACATACATTTACCTGGACTCAAAAACAACTAAATCTGCAATAGATAATTGATTACTTTATTATCAAACAAAAAACAGACACTAGAGTGATAGATGTAGGAGTATATCGAGGCGCTACATGTGGAAGCGGCGAGAGCAGAAATTACGATACCTTGGAAAAATAACAATAAAGAAAAAATAAACATCGAATCAAACGACAAAATGGAATATCCTCGATACAACATAAGCAGTTTGGACCACCCTAGCGTAATCTATCTGTATCAAAAAAGACTTGATGAAAAACTAAACGATAAGGTCTACAATACAGTAGAAGGACTATATAAACATACAACAGTAAATATACATCATGTCGCCAAAGAATCGCTAGGTGAGAGTGAAAAAAGAATAACAAAAAATAAAAACTATATGTGGTCTGGAAAAATAGAAGAACAGACGAAGAAAAAGAAAACAGCATACTTACGATGGCTAAACACAAAAAGTGACAAACAGAAAAGAATATAAAGAGATTCAAAAAGAAACGCGAAGAATAATAGGGGAAGAAAGAGAAAAAATGTGGGAACAGAAATGCTCTGAGATAGACACGTATATTGGAGGCAAACGAAGTACAGGGATTTGGAAATTTATTAAGAATATAAAAGCACCAGTAAGAGAAAAAGTAAAAATGAACACAATTAGCTTAGAGTCTTGGAATCAATACTTCGCAAATCTTTTTAAAGAAGAACGTCAAGCCTTTATCTCAGATTTAAAAACTAATACTATGCCTATCAATATCGAAGGAGAACCTATAATATTAACACCAAAACAAATACAAACCACGGCAAAACAATTAAAAAGTAGGAAGTCACCGGGTCCAGGAGGAATTCCAGCAGAGCTGATCAAACATGGAACAGATAAATTACATCGCATGATAGCCAAGTTATTCACAATGTGCATTAATGGTCAGAAGGTCCCGGATGAATGGAGATTAGCCTATATAACACCACTGTTTAAAAAGGGCGACCGAACGAAATGTAACAACTATCGAAGTTTATCAGTCACTAGTACTTTCAGTCGATTTTATGGAAGAGTTGTTAGAGACCTAATAGAAAAGGAATACAGCGATAAAGAATCAGAACATCAAAGTGGATTCAGAGCCGGAAGATCATGCACTGACAATACATTCTGCATAAAACAAATAATAGAGAAAGAACTAACCTATGGAAGAGATGTACATCTATTATTCGTCGATTTATCAAAAGCATACGACACAGTGCCGATTACAAAATTATGGGAAACATTAAAAAACACACAAATCAACCATACACTCATAAAGGCAGTTCAAGACCTATAAAACAACTGCATATCGAAAGTAAAAATCGACAATAAATTATCATAAGGATTTGCATTAGCTTTGTCTACAGAATCAGCAACTACCGATCCGTCAATAGATGCCAGGGGGGGAAATAAAGATGTTCCAAAGTTTTTACTAATGGCTTTAGCTAAAGACCAAAATTTACGACTGCCTAAAGCAGATGTAGCTAGTTCATTGCATTTTCGTTGTTCGAACAACTTACACTAAGGGCTAGTTTTGCCAAATTTTATTCATAACACAAAAAATCCTTCCGAGGCGCCGTTGGATCCCGGTAAACACATTTCAACAATTTTTAATATGTTGTTTGGTGGTATAATCTTCCCTCTTGACATGGTTAAAAAAGCTTGACCCATTGTTTGTCAATAGAAACCAGAAGCTTATTTCCACTTTTTTATTTTTTGACTGGTTGTATATTTTTTAATACACACAACTTCATCAAAAAGTTCCTAATTATTTATATGAATATTAGGGTGTTGCTCTTTAAAAATAGTTAACAATTTTCCAACATCTGACCGCAGAGGTTCCTTTTTAACAATAACTAACGAAACGCTTGCCAATCTTCAAAGTGTTGCGTCCATTTATCTAAGTCGGCTATACAAGTAGTACAAAACATGGTCACTGACGTTTTGAATTGAGCTACGGTTAGGTCTTCTCCTCCATTTTCAAAGCTACTAGCGTAGTGTTGACTGTTTTTGACAAAAAGAGTTCAATTTTCCGTTCCACTTCTACCACTGAAAACTGTTTAGATTCTACTTGAAGCATACATTTAAGAAATGTAAAAACTTGTTAGTGAAGAAACTATAGCCAAACTTCAAAAAAATTGTTTTTAAAACCATAAGGATCAGAGTGGGATATTTTTCTTGAGAGAGAAAGCAACTGTGTAACGGTTTGAACATTTTAAATATTCTTTATATCGAAGGTAACAAAGCTAACTATCTGGTTTTACTGTATCCCAACTGTTCTTGGTATTCAACTCGAACAACACAAATTTAGAAATAACCATAGATTTTTACAATAATGACTTCTCTGTCAATAGGCATGCAGTCTGCTGATGTTTGAATACAGTTATGAAGGATATGAGGAGTACAGTTCATCCAACTAAATGTCTTTTAAGTAACTACTGAACTTTATGAAAGTCGTTATTTTGGCCATGTCTCGCTGCTCCTCCAATACTTCAATTTGAGTTGTCAGCGCACATTGCCATTACTTTTGTTGTTAATTCGTATTTATCAACCGTTTTAATAATATATTCGCATAGTTTCACTCGGAAAACCTTGAACTTTGAGAGGGTCAAATTTTTACGCTCCCGCAATTTGAACAATCGGTATAGATTGTTACAAAATTGACCGTTCCAACATCATTTTGTATCAAGCTAAATGATTATTTTGTAAAATATACACAAGATTTTCACATTTGGTTCTAGCGCATAAAATTTTTTGTTGAAAGCAACTTTTTATTAGCTTACTAGTGCAATCCATAGAACGAACGGACTGATTGTGGATCACTTTGTGGTGTAACCAAGTACATTCAAGCGCAGCTAGCTTTTGTTCTTCATTTTCAAACGTGTCCTTCCGAAAAAGGACGACACTTTGCTACTACTAGAAGCAGCAATATCTGCCTTTTTATGCTTAAGTGTCGATATGTATTGAACAATATCTGCCTTTCCGCCATGCGCAAGTGAAAACTGTCCACAGCTTTCTAAGCACTTTACAATCACTATCTGAGGTTGTCTTTTAATAAATGGATATTCACTTTCCAAGTATTTAATAAATATACACTTTCTTTTTGGTATTTTCTGATTCTCTACCGTCCTGGATACATACTACACTATAATGATTACTAATTTCAAAACAGTTATTTATTAACACTTAACCTTAATTAATAAACTATTTACACTATATTTATTTACACGCACCGGTATATTTATTTTCTAGAAGTACAAGACACCGTCACTAGACTTGATACATAACAATGCCTCGTAAGCGGGATCGTGCACTATTTATTTAAGTCTCGTAAATTGTAGAACTTGATGTCATCCTATTATGCCTTATCTGAAGATCGCCCCATGTTTTTCATACTTTCTAGACTTTTGATTAATTCCATATAAACAATGAAACGTCAGAAACTCAAAAAGGGGACTTTTTTTATAAATACGAAACATTTAAGATAGAAAGTTGTAATTATCCAGTTTTTGTCACCGCGGTCGGTGAATTAAGAAACACACAGTTCGTTAAACGTGTTGTAATTTAATTAGACCTGCAACAAAGAAAGCTAGGACTAGGTAATTCATGTTGAAGCGCATTGAAAGTAATTCCACTGAAAATGGTTAAGCAGTGACATTCAAACTGCTGCGTTTGTTTCTTAAAACCATATAAATACATTTATACCATTGTATTAAATGGTTTATAATTCTATCAAGTACATTATTACCTACCAACTGTTTACTCTTACTCACACTAAACTCGCTGACTTATCATTTTTATACATAATACCATAAGTCCAAGAAAATTGTTGGATAATACGTCTAATTACGGGTGCTTTATAAAGTCGATTCGCGCACAAATGATTTTTATGAGATTTATAAAGCACAAGTATTAGACATTTTTGAGAAATTATACAATAATTTCTTTCGCACGAATGGTATTCAATTAGAGAATTGCATTTCAGAAATTAACTGACCAAAAATTATGATTATTAATAGAAAGTAACTAGACTTCTTAAATCAGAAGTTTACTAGAATCACATTTGTACTCGTAAGCATTTACTTTCTATCCGAGAAGAAGGGGTGCTCCGCCTCTTCTCCATTTTAGAAAAACGACTGTGCCTCAGCCAGATTTTAACACGTGCCGCTCAGGTAAAATGGAAGCACCCTAACCATTGCACCACCGAGGTAGCTTACGAATGTTTCAAAGCTTGTATTTAATGTGTACGAATATTTCTGCCAGGAAAAGATAACATTGGATCATTGCGTAACATTGAGGTAGACATGGAAGAACAGCCGAACATTCAAAGATCAATATGCCTACATTAAGGATCATGAAGAGTAAGAAAAGGAACCCTCCGTTGCCGAAAATTATTCAGAAACCTCGTATAACGTTTAAAACAGATCATACTCCTGAAAGTCTGAAACGTACTATACGAGATATCATTTATGAAATATGTTCAAAAACACGTGGTTAAACTAAAAACACTCAGGAAAGTATTAGCAGAAAAAGAATGACTAGTAGCATCTCTGCCCACAGTAACAAAACTATTGAATAATATTGGATTCAAATTTAAAAAGATTGTAATCGGCGAGCGCTGTACGAGATAGGTAATATTGCTATCATCACCACCTCTACCAAATGTATTCCTAGATGAAACGTGGGTATTTTCTAGAGGATCAGAAGAGATCTTGGCAAGACGACACACCAAAAAGTGTAAACATGCAAACTACTATTCTTTTAATGGTAAAGGTTCATCACAGTATACGCCAGAAATGATGGTTTATTGAAAATAGCAGTTCAATATTCGGCGCACACTCCAAATTGCTTGATAACCACGATAATATGGATGCAGCAAACTTTGAGAGGTGGCTAGTTGATCAGTTATTATCTAATCTTCAAGAATAATCTTTAATTGTTATGGATAACGCATAAAATACTGTCTAGTTCATGGAAAAAGGAGGAGTTGCAAAAGTGGTTAAATATAGAAAATATTGCTTTTGCGGGCACTGATTTTAAAATAGAAGTTTTGAATCTTGGTAAACAGCATACATATGCAAAGCAATACGTCGTGGACATCATTCGCGAAGACGGACATTTCATACTCAGATAACCGGCATATCACTGTCAGTTCAATGCGACTGAAAATAATTGGGGAAATTTTCAAGTCGTGCTATGATCGGTGCATAGGTAGAAATGGATACGCCGATGACGTTGTAATGCCAATTTTTTTTCCACTAAATTTACTTACTCGGCCGATGACAACGATTTTGTCTTCTTTGGCGCAGAACTGGTACGATGGTTCCACTGTTGAGGTAAGCGTTTTGATTGTCGCTCGATGTTCGCAATATTTCTGGTTGTGACCATCATTCAGCAGTTTTGGGGAACATTTTTTTTACAGAATAGACATGTCCAGTTCTACGTGTATAATATGATGTATGCGCTCAGTTGATACATCAACGATTCTATATTTATGTTTTGATCCTTCAAAACAATATCATGCACTTGATAGATTGTTTCCGGGGTTATTACCGTTTTTAATGGTTGGGTCGTTCATGACTCAATGCTCTAATCACCTCGTTTAGAAATAAGTATTGAATCGCATCTCGAGTAGCGTTTTCATATATTTTCAGAATTTTCATTTAAGCCCCATCTTAAACGATTGAAATTTGTTAACTAAACGTCACAGATAAACTTAAATTCACCTATCAGTATAAAAGAAAGGGCGGAACTCGAAAATGCTGTTCAATTTAACCCCTAGAGAGTACTCGTAGTCGAGTCTCACGTTTCGTCAAAACATTCTCGTACAATCATTGCTAAACTAAATTCTAATTTTACTTTTAACATTTGTACTGGCGTACAATTGGGTCCTTAACCAACTCAATCGCAATAGTTTAGCATCACCATTAAATATCCCAATTGACCTAACACCATTCGAGATTCCGACTGTTGGTTTTCTAAGGGAATGTATCAACCTGGATAAAATATCACTTCACAGGTTGATCATCTGGTATACTATTTGGCATTACTGCGTAAAATATATTTTTATCGACCTAATCATGGCTTTCCATACGCCTCCCACGTGGGGAGCAGCAGAAGGGAAAAAATAAAATCTTGTTGCAATTGACGTAAACTGAAATCTCTTCATGTTTGATTTGTTTGAATTCATTTTTCAGCCACAACCACAAAATTAGTTTAACAATCACAATATATTTTACGAAGTTGCCCAAGTCTACTTATGAAATTATGGTAGCTCATAATAAATAAATCTGTATCAAGTCAGTGTGCGATTTCAATATGAGCCACCGTAATAGTGAGACATGTAAATAAGAATCACGATCTCTTTTCAACTCGCAGCTTTATTTCTGTGGGTCAAAAATAATCAACATCTGTGTACATAAACGCACGAGTAAAGGCTGCTAATCGTGCTGCTGGAAGTGAAGCCATTTCTTGACTATTTGCGTGTGTGTGTGTGCGTGTGCGTGTGCGTGTGAGTGTTCGTGTACGAGTGCGTGTGTGTATAGATGCATGTTAGTATCCACGATACCTCCAGAACTGAAACCCCTACGTACTTAAAAATTTGTATTTAAGCTTGTTTTTATTTCGCTCAGAGCTGAGATTTTGGGAGAATTCCATCAGCGGAGAGGGGGGTGATTATTAGGGGAAATTTTTGTTTTTTATCAAATATATCTGAAACATTGACCCTACACACCTTAAGCATATCGATTAATTATGTTTTATGCAATTTTTTGATACGACGCGTTTTTTAGTGGCAAAAGATTCCTAAGGTAGAATTTAAGTGTTCAGTAACTGAATAACGATTAATCTTATAGGAAAAAGTGTATACCTACATATTAAAAAAAAAAATTAATTTCGCATAACTTTTCTTTATAAAGTTTCCTAATATAACGCAAGGTTGATGAAAGGGATTTTTGGCGATGTGAGCAAAGACAGCAGTGTAAAGCGCGAGTGCACTTTAGAAATGGTGCTGCTGTAAAAATTTGGATTGCGCATACCCATGATACATCGGCAGGTAAAGCAGAGGCTGACCGAGTAATTACCACAATTAAAAAACACCCTTTAGAGATACAAGAACCGACATGTCAGGTAATCAGCAAATGCTCACAAAATCTCAACCTGGCCTACCAAGGAGATCTTCCATCTCAAGGGGCTTTGAAAAAACTGGTGCGAAGTTAACGAAAACAAATAAACCAGCAATTCCAGCATCTTGGAGGAGTTACAAACTCCGGAACTTTATAGAATTTACGAATCTACACCTGGTAGCAGAGAAAATTTTTTACTTTCCGACAGTCGTCAGGGTCCAGGGAGAATTTAAATTTTTGGCAGACAGAGGAATTTAGAAATTCTGCAAAATTGCGACGGCTTTTTTGTAGATGGGACTTTTAAGGTCGCTGCGAATTTGTTTCAATAGGTATATGTTATACTAGCAAAGAGATATGGACGAGTACATCCTGTTCTTTATGCGCAATCGCCAAATAAATCAAGAGCAACTTATGATAATTTATTTTAAACAATCCGAATGCTAGCACCAACAGGGTTTTAAATGCCTACAAACTAAAATTCGAGAATGTTGTTTCACTTAGCGAAGAACATGACGACGCAGACTTTGCATTACATGCCAAAATGATCATTGGTTTAGCATTTGTCCCAATGCAAGATATGAAAAGCGCATTAAACAAGTTCTCTGAAATTTTTTCAGACGATTTGCTAGCTGCATTAGATTGGTTCGAGGACAATTACATTGGCCGTTTCAACTACAGGGATAATGGACCGCGTCAAACTATGTTTCCACATGAGATGTGGAATATGTATAACAGACAAGATCGTACCAACCACATGTTGAAGCACCCCCTCGGGGTTTACAAATTGAGCTTGGTGTAGATCATCCTATAATATGGAGATTGATTGATGGTTTACGCAAAGTCCAAACTAATCGTGATATTTATTACGAACAGCTTGTTGCAGGACATGATCAGCCCCAAAAACTTCAGATGCAGGGATGTCAACCAACGTATCCTGACAATCGTAAGAGATTAAGAAAACTGGAACATCATTGAGTACATACGGGGTATTGCTTACAATTACCAAATTAATCAATAAACATTTCATTTAGATGTGATATACAAATATTTGTAATTAAATATTGTAAAATATGCAACTAACATTGCATATTATGTCAATATTGTAGATTTATCCACTTTTTAGAACTTTGTAAATAAGTACCTTGTTAGGGTGTTCTCTATTTTCTTATTATAGTACTTCTAAGATACCGGAATAAGTCCTACAAAAACAAAAAACAGAAAAAACAAAAAAATTTGTAAAAACCCAAAAAACTAAAACATTTATAAAAAACAAAAATAAATTGACAAGGCTGGTGTTTGGTAATACAGCCTCTTTCTAGGTACATTTTGAGTTGACTGATAATTTATTTAGTTGATTTGTCATGTGCTTAAAGCGTTCTGTATTGACACATCTATTCATACAACTATCATTGTTATATATGTGCAGTATGCAGTTGTAAGTATCCTTTAAAATAACAAGACTACGTTTTTTAAAAGCAGTCGCTAGTGTATTACTAATATATTTTGAGTTGTACCGGCCTGCGCCGGAGGCCAGTTGTCGGGGCGGCCAGTTGTCCCCGCAACCACTTGTCTCGTGGCCAGTCGGCAGCGGCCAGTTGGCAGCGGCCAGATGGCGGCGGCTACTTCTCCTATTTCGTGGAAACTTACCGTAATGGTGTCGGATATATTTCAAGTACGTAAGAACTTAAATCACTTTTCGCGAGCATATTGAGTATGTAACTATCGAAGATATTACGCCAAGTTCTCAAAATGACTTACCAACGACTCGTAGAGAACGGTTCGTTTAATAGGATAATCGAAAGAGGCGAGGATGGCCAGAATGTTGATGTGGAACAGTTCATACTGGACCGGTTGGGACAACAGTTAGTTTACGTCAAGTTGGAAAAGAAGCAGTTGTATCACACACGAAGGTATTGAATGTTTTACGCAAAAATAATCCTCCATGCTTACCGCTTCACTTGCGTGCAGGTATTAGAAACAAATGAATTTCAACCACGTGCAGCCTTTTTCCAATGGCTGTTGGTGTAAAACATTGAGCACCACCACCTTTTAATAAAAAATATTGTGTATCGATGGGTCCCTTTTCACTAGCTGGCGTTTTTAATTTACATAATATGCATCACTATGCCCAGGAGAATCCTTTTGTTTGTTGTGCAAGAAGTTTTCTGAGGCGATTCAGTTTGAACGTTTGGGCTGGAGTGATTGGGGACTGCCTTACTAACTCTCACACCTTTCAAGATAATTTAAACGACGAAGTTTCTTTGCATTTTTTCAGCATGATCTTGATGACATTCCTGAAGAGTAACAACCTGATATCATTGTTCAGCTCCTACGCATTTATTCGAATTACGTTGAGTTTAACGAGCAACACCGTTCGGATTGGTCGCGGCGGTCCAATTTCTTGACCCGCAAGATATCCGGAGCTCACCCCAATGGCCTTCTGGGTGTGGGATTTTCTGAAATAAGAGGTATGCCGCACGAAAGTTGACACATTAGAAGAGTTAAGAAATAGTATTGATGACGCTATTCAGTAGCTAAAATATCAACTAACTTTGCGAACGACAGTCGGTGAAGTTCGGAAACGGGCAAGAATATACATCCAAAACGGTGGGCACAAGTTTCAGTAGCTTTTCAGATAAAAATGGTTTTAATAAAAAAATTATATTTCCGTATTCTGATTGTTTAATCCTTTTTTAACCTTCTGGAGCCTATAAAAATTGAACGGAACAACATAAAAGGACCGTTGATGCTTTTTTTAAGCTTATGAAAGGTAGTCATCTTTATGGAATTTGACTATTTCCATCTTTCTAAATGACTGTGTAATTAAATCTTAAATTTTTATTATTTTTCAAATTTGGTAGCCTCTGGTAAGTAGCGTAACCAAATTTCGAGTCAGAACTAAACATTTGTGTAAGAAAATTTCCTCATCTTTCCAAAAATGTATAAATTATTAGAAAAATACGGACTAGTTATTGAAAAACTTGATTTTAAAGGAGTAAAATTCCACATTCTTAAAGAAGGCAAAAACTTCCATATCTCCGACTGTAACAACCCATTTTGAGTTGTATTAAAATATACCGTAATTTATGTTCTTCGTTCATTTAGTTCGAAATATAAGAAAAATTTTATTGATTAATGATTTGTAACTATGAGGTAGGCAACTTAATTTAAATTTTGGTGTAACTTAAGTTGCATATTTTGTTAAGGGTTTATACTCCCATTTCCTTAAATTATTTGTTCTGCTCAATATTTTCGCGCAACGCGTCATCGTTGACTAAATTCTTTGCGCAAATTTTTTCGCGCACGGCTATATGACCAGATATTCGGAGCATCCATTTTGTTCACTTCTTGTGGTACGCTGTTAGATGCAGGAAGCCATATTTTTGGGTTTCCCCCTAAATTTTGTGTAAAGTGCCATTGATTTAATGGTAAGATAATTTAACTCGTAATACTAAAAATTAAAACATTTGCTCCTTGCAGGCACTTTGATGTACACTTTTTTTTACTTTTATTACTTTTACTTTTCTACTTTAATTACATTTTAATTACACGTTTAATTCTATTTTTACGTACGCTTTCATTTTATGATTTCAATTTATTATACAAAATTTCAAGAAAATGCAATAAACGGATTATTCAATTTCATGAAGATAAGTTTACAAGAAGGAAAATTCCATTTTTGGTGTGGTTTACAACGTAAAGTATTATTTCGAGATATTGCGCAACATTCATATAAGGATTACATCACCTTGGTTCGCATTTTGCGCATTTATTTTTATAATACCAGGGGTTCTCAAGAAGATGTATTATATTTTGTACAGGTACTTATATTTATAACAATTATTTAGTAATTTAAGGCTAAGATATATTTTATTTAACGCATTAACTGTTAATAAACATAGTTTGTATATTTTTAATTATTTTACATTTTGGTAGAATTTTTATTGTAAACAACCTCGGTTTAGTTATTCCGAGCATAATTAAAAAATACCTTGGCGTCCGAGATCATTTTTATTAGTGTTACATGGCAGTTATTATACTGATGTTCAGTGGAAGTAATCGAGCAGAAATTGTGGTAATTAACCAAATCAAAAGATTGAATCGGCCCTACCTTAATCAACCGACTGGGACAAAGGCATTATTTGTGGTGGACAGGTTGTATCTCGAGTTAGTTTAACGATTTGTTTTTGAGAACATTTTATACCCATTTATTAAATTTTTTAAAACCACTTCGACCGCTATTTACACGACTACGATGGAGATACTACAATTGAGTTTTTTTTTGTTACAGATTAGGTGTATTTTCACCCAGTTTCATTAAGTAAATTACTTCTTTTCCACCCTGTATAACAATATTTTGTTTCAAATGTTTACATAAATTTGTAACTGATTATCTTCTTACCAACTTTATCAACTTTATATAATTTCCATAAAACTCTTTTTATCAATATTTTGTCTATTATTAACAATATGATATTTATATTTACACATCAAGGGCAACACCCGCGATGTGAAAATGTATAAAGCTTGCAAAACTTATATTCAACTATACGATTTTAAACGAAATAAATAATTTTAGTTTATAGTTTCCATGGGTTCGCCGTAAGTAAAAAAATCAGTAAACTGTAAACTTTGGGACTCTCTTGATCCACAACAATTTAATAACTTTTGAAAAATTTATATGTCTAACTTACCGCTGCTTCTCTTTCAGCATTTATCATCAAAGAAGTCATTACCATATCAGTTTTTCTATTCACCAATTCTGCAATTAAACCATTCCATTTTCCATTTTCATTTGTACCCCAACGTCCATCTTCAACTCTCACTAATTCATATGTAAATCCTAATTCTTCTGAAAACTTTTCCAGTAAATCTATGCAAAATCCCGCACAACATTGATAGTAGCTTCCATTTCTATGCGCTTGGCTCATATCGACTCTGAAATAAAAATTTTACGGTTATATTGAGGTAAAGAGAGTGCTAATGTTTATTTGACATTAATGTATTTACGCACCACAAAACAACTTGCGTAGGTTAATTTGGAAAAGTTTAGTTTTAGGGGATTCACAAGCTAAATGAATGAATTTCTAGTGTTATAATTTATGTGCAACTTGCACAAGAACTACAAAGTTAGCAAAGCTTTTGATCCAAGTATCTTCATTGGATTTGCAAATGTTATGTCATACGTTTACAAAGAGGAAATTTAGAAATCGTGATAATCTCATTGTAAATTTCTGCTAAAATTGTTCAACTTCAACAGTGTGCAGGTAAAAAATGAAATACTGCATTATCAGTATTTGCTTAATTAATTAAAGCAATTTAATTATAATCAAACATGATTACTCACATTTGCCTATTAGTTTTATTTATTATTATTTGTCATGTTTGTGATGTACAGTTCGTTAGCTGCGCTCCGCTCTTTATTTAAAAATTAAGCGGATAGTAACTACCCTTTGCTACTTAAGACTAATCATAGATACTATAAAAGTAAAGTTGTGTTAATTAGAACAAGGTTGATTCAGAGAGGGTGTATCGTAAATTAAAATTATAAAATGCAATAATACACATTTACGCACGATTTGTCATGTGTGGATAAATTCGACGTGGAATTTTTTTTAATACTAGTATTTGGATATCATATATAGAATTTTAAATGAATGTTAGGTCACCATGATTTGTTTGTCGCAGTTTTGTTAAAAGAATTAAATTTTATTATGGTTATAGAGCTTTGCGAAAAAAATGTCAGTCTAAATTTATTTTTATTATCGTGACTGATAGCGAGAAGATTCGGCTGCAGTTAAATATTTCTGCATACTTTCGAGATTACCATTTTATTTATGGATTAAGTTGTTAATGGGGAAATTTAGAAGATTTATTTGGTACAATAGTGTTTCTTATTGAAAAACAGGATGTTTGTATCTCAATTCTACGTATCAGGTTTGTTTTTTCATTGTTGGTCATTGTGCAGTTTTAGTATGGAAGATTTTTTTCGAGTGACGGTAAAAAGATGATGTGATTTTAAAGAGGTTTACAGGGTTTTTGTTTTTCGATTCGCTAGTGAGAGTCTGAGTTGGGCTGTGAAGAGAACAGGTCGGAAGCTTGGAGCAAGTGATGTACTTACCAGACACTCAAAGTTTACCTACATTGTACCCGGCGTTACCTGAAGATATCGTGAGGGAGTTAACTCCTTTTCTCTGTTTATGGATTATACGGTATTATTATATTATATTATACGGGTGGTCGTAAAGTAAGGAATAAATTCAATATCTCGTAAAGCACAATTTTTTTCAAAAATCGCTCGGACCCGTCGATTTTATATTTTTCGGGCATATTTTGCGAAAAAAATTTTTATACAGGGTGTCTCAAAAGATTTGCTAAAAAAAATTTTTTTTTTCAAATTGCAACCCAATTTTTTTATTGCATTATTGGATTGCACTTACAATTCTAAACGTTTGTCATGCAGCATGTGCTATACCTAAGTCTAAGCGTTTTCGCATTCAAAATTTAAAAATTGAAGAAAACGAAAAATAAAATAATTTTTATAACGTTTTATTATATCGAAAACAAAGATTCGTAAACTTAAAAATAATTTGATTTCAGCAAATGTTCGAAATGTTCTCCGTTAGTCAACTGACAATAGCCCAATCGATCTACAAATTCCTGCTGCAGATTTCGAACCATTTCGGGCGTTATTCGACGTATTTCTTGACGGATGCGTTGTTTTAAATCATCTAGATTTGCCGGTTGGCTTTTAAATACCTTGCCTTTAAGGTATCCCCATAAAAAAGTCTAGTAGTGTTAGATCGGGTGATCTTGGTGGCCACTCAATAACACCGCTCCTTCCAATCCACCTGTTTGGGAAAGTGTCGTGCAAATAAGTTCGAAATACCACAGCAAAATGTGGGAGCACCATATTGTTGGAACCAGATGTTATGGTGTGGCAAATCCAGATGTTCTATCTCGTTTTCTTCATGACCTTTTTTCAATTTTTAAATTTTGAATGCGAATAACTCCAAAACGCTTGGACTTAGGAATATCACATGCTGCATGACAAATGTTTTGAATTGTAAGGGCAATCCAAAAATGCAATAAAAAAATTGGGTTGCAATTTGAAAAAAAAAAACTTTTTTAGCAAATCTTTTTTGAGACACCCTGTATAAAAATTTTTTTTTCGCAAAATATGCCCCGAAAAAATGTAAAATCGACGGGTCCGAGCGATTTTTGAATAAAATTGTGCTTTACGAGATATTGAATTTATTCCTTACTTTACGACCACCCGGTAGATATGATTCAACCACCCCAGCGAAATTGTTATGGTGTTTGTCGATTAGTGGTAACATTTTCATCTCCATCGAGGAGGTATCGTGTTTATTTTAGTGTTTCCCTAGTTTTTGGGATAAATTTTACGTTTCAAGCGGATTGAAATAGCTTTTACCGTGTAGCGCATTATTTCCCTTCACTCCATTGTACCCACAGTCTGTTCAAAGATAACCCAGGTGAAGCAGTTAGTTAAAAAGCACGCCTGAATTAGATTTAAATATTTCTCTGTTTATTTGCTATTGTAAACTTAAAAGTTAGTTAACCGGATGGGATATTTTGTTCAGCACTGCGTTCCGTTAGTAATAAAAATTAATAAAAGGTTCGACTGGTATTTTTCCGATCAATTAATGAAGGGTCAATCGTCAAGAGTGTCTATGTGTTCAATATGATGATAAAAGGGATAATTAAAATCAAGGAGTAGCATAACTCTGTCGGTTCTGCGCCACCTTTTTGGCGGGAAATTCTTTAATTTCCAAGTCATGTGTTGACGGAAAATATAAAAACAAGGGCAGAGTGACGACACTTTTATTGACCATTGACCTTTTCAGGGTCATAGTTTATTGACCCCTAGAAGTATCATGTTACAGTTCGTGAAAACGACAGCCCAAATGTTCATTGGCCTCTTCAAGGTCAGAGTTCATTGACCTCTAAGCGTGTCACACTGCAATTCTTAGAAATCAAAAAGCAGAACTGATCTTTCCAAGTCCTAAGTTCATTGACTTCTAGGGGTGTCAATACAATTCTTAGAAATATAAAAATAGAACATTTGGGCCACTTTACAGTGTTTCCATGTCTCAAGATCATGAGGGTAGTGCTGGATTTCGCGTTGTTGCAAATGTCACGCACATTTTAAGCTCAGTGATTGTTTCAATGTCAAAGTTTATTGGGGGGGTTATCATATTACAATTCTTCTAAAAAATATAATCAGTTCGTGGAAACGGGAGAGTCCAAATTTCATTGACCTCTAGGGGTATCATGTTACAATTCTTAAAAATACAAAAATAGAATCAATTCGTGGAAACGGGAAAGTCAAAAGTATATTGGTGTAGGGGGGGGGGGGTGTAAATTATTAGAAATAGTTTCGTGTAAAACGGGAGGGAAAAGTTGAAGTTAACTTGTTCTGGTAGCAGTGTTAAATCAAAGCACCTATTACAAACTCTAAAAACGTGCATGACCTTGAGATATCTGAAAAGTATAAAGTAATTAATACTTTATGGTGAATGTGTATTTACAGTGTTTCCATGTCTCAAGATCATGAGGGTGTTGCCAGATTTCGAGTTGTTGCCAATGCCACGCACCTTTTAAGCTCAGTGATTGTTTCAAGGTCAAAGTTTATTGGGGGGTTATCATATTACAATTCTTCTAAAAAATATAATCAGTTCGTGGAAACGGGAGTGTCCAAATTTCATTGACCTCTAGGGGTATCATGTTACATTCTTAAAGATCCAAAAATAGAATCAATTCGTGGAAACGGGAAAGTCAAAAGTATATTGGTGAAGGGGGGGGGATCAATTATTAGAAATAGTTTCGTGTAAAACGGGAGGGAAAAGTCGAAGTTAACTTGTTCTGGTAGCAGTGTTAAATCAAAGCACCTATTACAAACTCTAAAAACGTGCATGACCTTAAGATATCTGAAAAGTATAAAGTAATTAATACTTCATGGTGAATGTGTAGTGATGGAAACAGCTGATTTTAAATATGTATTACCTCAGTGCTTTTATGAGTATTTCAAAGAAGAAACTCGCAGTGAAGAATTTAAAACGTTGCTAAACATGAAGGATGTGTTCCTTAGTAGTTTTGGGGGCAGCTGGAAAACAACAAACCTAACATTTTGCTTTTAGTAGAAGTAGTGCTACAACCACACCATATGTAAATTAACTACATTCATTTCTTAAACAGTGTTTAGTCGTAGTGCAATTGTGAGCAAGTAAAGGCGTTCTCAAGTATAATGGAAGCAGCAATAAAATAATTTCTGGAACGATCAAAACACAGAAGTTCACCATTATATATGGATACCCCACATAGTTGCAGTAACAATATGAATAATAATTTAACATTGTGTTCTTGGTGCTATCAAAATAGTGATGGTAGTAGCAATAAAAATAAAGAAAAACAAGGCGAAGGTTATTCTTCTGACAGTGACTGGCCGCTATTTCAACAGAAAGATGATTTATCTGGAGTGTACAAACGAGCAGCTAAGAAACACTTAATTGATTTGTTATAAACTGTCGAATGATACTCATCATGCAAAACACGTAGAAATTGAATACATACCTCAACCTTGCACCAGTAGTGCGGATAGATTGTGACAACTGTGACCAAAGCAATAATGTTGTGTTAGACATGAAGGAATGGTATGCACTCCTAAGATGGCATTCATATGTATAATTACAATGTTTTCGATCATAGGAAATTAAAAACTAAATTGATTGGTCAAATATGAACCAAGACGAAAATATAGTCTATGATCAACATTATGAATCTCTATCTACCAATGTTAGTATTTATTACAATTAGGAATTGATTACAGGATATGACATAATTTTAAAAACTGCTATGATAGCAAACTACAACAGTGTTCTTCCACATTCACTGTTCATAGTGTAGAAGAACTATTCAATTGAAAGGATAAAATAAGCTATCGATTGGAATTTCTTGAATCTTACAATCTAGTGTGTTTCTATGAAAATTTTATGCAACAAGTTGTGAACATCCGTCGTTTTCGTGAGAAAGAATTCTATAGTAGTGATGATGATGATATTTATAAAGACATTGAAGATGTTTTAAATGTTAAGTATAGTACCAATTCACATAACACTATATGCTTCATCGAAATATTGTATTATCGTCCTTCTTATCTAATGCATAGCATTTACTAAAATAAGAAAATATTAATAACTATGATTTGTTTTTTTTTCGGTTTCGATTTAAGCATAAATACCCTTTATTTTTAAAATGGGCTGTATTGAGCATATTTACAAAAATGTGGATCTATGTCACTTAAAAAACTGATAATTTTCCAATTTGTTTACACAAACTTATGAGAATTATATATATTATATATAATATATATACATATTACATTAATTTATCACTGTATGTAAATGTGTGGTGTGGCGTTGTAGGTGAGTTAAACATAGCTTTTACTACGTGCGATAAATAAAATAAATCCTATACTTTTGTATTTTACAAATCAAATTGATTGATATTTACTACTGTAGGAAAAAATTATTCCTGCTGTTAGGAATGGCCCAACATTTGGTACCAACAAGATGGCTCTTTGGTCCACAATACCAGAGAGGTAATGGAGCTCCTCATAAACATTTTTGGCGAAAGTATTATCTCCAGTAATAGCCGCATTGCTTGGTCGGCGAGGGAAGCAGACCTTTCACCTCCCGACTTTTATTTATGGATTTAGGCACATACTGAGGCATATGAATATTCTCCACCTGAAAAACTTCAGAAATTGGAAGCCAGGGTACAAGATATTTAAACGAACAACAAAGTTACAGGGGAAGTGTGAAAAATATGTAGAAAATAGAGGGAAGCTCATGTCATGAATTTATTTATTAGATTTGCTTGTTAGCTTTTTTAAATAGATTTGTTAATTAGATTTTTGTTCCATAGTTGAATTAATTCCATGAAAGCTCTATTTAATTATTGGGTAATTAGATAGTGTAAGCATAATAATAAATACAAACCTAAAATGTGTCTGGTTAGCTTAATGTTAATTTTTAAATAAATAAGCCGATTTACACTTAAACAGATAGAATACTGACACGAGACATTCTTTTGTTTTATAATGGCGGCTACGCGTAATCAAAGTCTACAACAAAAAAACAATAATTCCGAATTTTGGGGCTTAAGGGACCTATTAACTTAGCCATGTAATACATTACGAAAAGCTCATGAAGAGAGTTTTTCCAAAAATGCAAAAAACCATTATGGAATTGGTAAAAAAATAGAAACTTCATTGAATGTCTCTTAAAAAATGTGGCCTAATAAGGTATTAACCAAAAAACCAAAATATCACTATAATAATATCTATTGGGGCGTGTACTTCGATAGCGCAGTTGGCTAGCGCAGTACTCCAGCAAAGTACAGGTCGTAGGTTCAAATCCTACTCGAGGTAAACTTTTTATTTACGTATTTAATAAAATTAATAATAATTTTTAATTACATAATAATTTATGAATTTATGAATTAAAGTTAAAAATGTATCGTTTTGGTTTTATTCCATTGTCTCAAAATCTACAAAAGACAAATTTAATCTTAAGGCGGACTTAAATTTGTAATAAAGCTAAAACGTTTTGCGAGATAACAATACATGTAGGACGAATTTAGAACACAGTGTATATTGGTAACAGATAATTCTAATTTAGCCACTATTACATTATAATATGATAATTATCACAAAATTTCTTTGATTTAACCGTCTTTTTCAGCGTGCGGATGTCATAATGACCGAGTGGACTATAACGAAACGTCAAAAATTGAAAACAATAGGCACCTACGGGTTTATTTAAAAATATTTACAAAGCAAGTATTATAATTAGTCATCTTACTTCTGCAAATATCTTAGTTATTGCCGTTAAAACTAACTAAACAAAAATGTGAAATGAACCTCAGCCTGCTTTTGTACTCGTTTCAATGGTAATATATCAATACCTATTATCATAAATAAGAATTATATTTCTTATGAAAACAATTATTGTTATAATTAATTTCAAATATGCAATATATTAATTGTGTATAAAAATATTGCATGCAATGCCGCCATAATTGGTTTTTATGCCCCTACAGCGCTTTCCTAGCCCTTGCGCTAGCGCACTGGGGCTCGAAACAGCGCCTCGGACCATTAACACCTCATTATGCCGGTAATGTAGAAGTAATTATTATGTATATGTAAGGTTGCGTTGACGCACCCTGTATGTAGGATGTTATAATGACGTGTATTACGTGTTTTGAGTACGGATGTATTGAGTTTGAACGAAAAAAAAATTTTTTTGTGTATATGCAAATGTATGTGGGTGGGTGATAAGCCACTGGAAATTTAGAGAAATATCATTCAGTATGTAGATACGTGTATTTGAATATTATGAGACATTGTGTTGGAATAAATAGATTCTGATGAATGTAAATGTGAAAAGAAATTTGTCGATGGGACGATAATGTTTGCTACTGTCGACTACTTGATAAGAAATGGAATGTTGGAGGATAAAGGAGTAATCTTTGCCAGAATATGTGAGTGTATAAGTGTAGAATGTTTTAGAAAATATGTAGAGAAAGATTTGGTATGTTTAATGGTTAATTATAGAAAGTTCTCGTAATGTTGTGCAATAAGTTTTGAGAATACGTGTATGTATATGGGATTTGAGACCTTAGACGGTACTTATTTTTGCAAATGTTGCGGAAGGAGGACGAGCGCATGTGGGAGATAAACGTTGAAAGTTGTGTAATGGTCCAGAGTGGCTACTGAATGAATGTGATGACGAAATGGTTTCTCCATAAAGTAATTGTAAAATTTGCAGTAAGAACAACATGGCGATGTATTGTAGTTATAAGCGTGGTTGTACAGAGGGTAGCATCAGTCGGGACTAAGAAATTTTGAATGAATACCAATGGTGAATATAGCGAGGAAGTCGGACATGTTTAAAGATGGATGGCTTAAGGTATAAATAGGAAAGTCAGAGATTGACGTAAGCTTTTAGCTTTATTAGCTTTTAGCTTTTGGCTTTTGGTGAGAGCTCGGTGAGACACGCGCGCAGGTGATGTGTGAAATCAGAATGGGTTGAGTTGGAGTTATATTTGTGAATAATATTGAAGGCAGTCATTGTTTAAACAACTGCGTAACCCGAAAGGGATGAATCGTATAAGACATTCATAAATAAAACAATAATAAAATTGAGATTGAAGATAAAATCAGTTTTTTTCTTCAAAAGAAAAGTGCGTAAGCAGATTTTTAAAGATAACAGTTATTACGTTACAGTGTCAGTGCGGCGCGTGTTTGTAACGACCATTAGTATAAATTATTTATGGGACCACCTTTAAGTGAACGAAATTTTCGTAGTAAATTGAGCCAATGTTAAAGTAATTTTTATGACATTAAAAGTTTATTTGTGTTAAGGAAGGGCTAAATTGTCCTAAAGGTTGCAAGAAACTTTTAAAGAGGCAACCAAATGTGTACAGTTTATTACGGTTTATTGAGCAATAACCTCGCATAGTTGGACTAATCGCGAGTGCAGAAAGGAATAAGTGTTGTGAAATTGTGAGTACTTGTTTTATGCCTTCAGGCAATCTAAGGAATACAAATGGACTACAAATAATTGATTTACGGGAAGAAAAAGAAGAGCGTAGGATTAATGGACAATTTTAAGTAAGAATTACATTTAAGAACCTTGAAAATTCAGTTGAGCACGATTATCTCTTTGGTTAGTTTACTTCGTATTGTTGTGTAAATTTTTAGTTTATTAATTAGTGTTGAAGGAAAAGATAATCGATCTCGAGTTATGTTGTATTGGTTTTTAGTAGTAAGAATTTTGCAGAAACGCAAATTTGTATTGACAGTGGTTTTCAACCACGCGGTTGTGTATGTAAACATTTGTTTATTATTTTATGCAGGACAATATATATTTATCGTTAACTTTTATTTTGTTGTTTATTTAGCCAGTTATGAGTTACATTTGTGACGTTTACTTAATTGGTGACCTAGTTTTGACAAGTTAAATGTAAACTTTGCATATTTTGGATTTTAAGATTAATGAACAACCTGAAAGGTTATATTTGCCAGGTTGATTGCAAAAATTTTCATGTTAGTTTCATTAACGCAGTACACTAATGACGGATCAGCTGTTGATTTAAAATTTCATTAAGTATAACTAAGAGATGAGTTTTGAGAACTTACATATTTACGAATGTCTATACGATTCAAAGGTATCATAAAGGAACAATTATTAAGCCGATGACATTGCTTTCTTTTGATTAGGAATTTTAAAAATTAATTATCGATCATTGAATGAAGAACTATTTATTCATTAATAAGTAGAATTTAACTTTATATGTATACGAGGGATACGTAGAAAATATTCAGTTGACGTGTTATAACTTTGGTATTCTGGATGTACATACAATCCGGAAGTTTGTGACGACCCGTGTATTTCAGTTTTTTTGATAACAGTTGGTTACGCGAATGCAGTTAAATTGAGTGATAAATTTTGTTTTGGAAATTTTGGTATACGAGGTGTATTCAAAAGTTTCTAAATAACCTGGGTGGACTAAATATATTTGAGTTTGAGTTGAATTGTTTGGGACGAGTGTTTGTTTTAGGACCCTCGTGTGAGAGTTTACTGAGTAAGCACAATCCTACTTTCCACAATCAAGTAGGGTTAATTAACACCCAGCTTAAGACAATTATTTTAGCAAAGTTTCGATTGTGGTGGCGCCTAGAGACATATTTTCCCGGACTGAGCTGTTTGAATATCGGTGTAAGGTGTTTGAGCGTATTAATCATTCATTTTACTTATTATTTCGACCACGCCCATCTCCCTGTTAGCTGGCTTGGCAACCCGCTTACATTAGTAAGCATACACGACGCCTAGTGCGGTTTGGACGTGTAACAACTAATAACTATAATTAACAAAAAATTGTCATTATAATGCATTACATTAGCACGTAAGAATCCACGAACAATTAGCTAGGACAGAAACACGTTTCTCTTAAAACCATATTTAAAATTTTAAGAGGCGACACTATTGAAGTTCAATAATTGTTTCACGTCACACAGCCTTTAATAAAAGCTTGGTAATAAACATTAAAGGTAAATAAATGGTATTCGGAAAGTGGAAATTAAATGCAGGACACTTGTTTACGTATAATATTTTAAATAGACTTGTACGAAAATAAATTGTGAAACTCATCATTCTACAAGGTCAATCACATGTACAGTAAGGTCCTTGTGATATTAATATATTACGAAAACGGATAATACAGTATCGGAGGGCATGTCAAGCATTATAAAATTAAAGAAGATAAACTGCGTAAACCGTACTTTAGACAGAAAGTCGGTAAGAGAAAAACTGTCCGCATGGGTGTAGTTTAGTCAGAGATCTAATATTTTCACGGGGTGTGACCACCAGAAGAAGAACAAAAAAATTGTTTGTGAGAATCTGGGAAACATAGAATTAGATGATCTGGTCACAGAAAATACAGGTTCCGGTCTGGTAACAAAGATGAGTAATTATCTCGTAGGTGATTGGATTAGGTAGGGTAATAGGTATAACACAGTAAGAAGACGTAGGTAATTGTATAAATCAAAAAATCAGAAACGCAAAAAAAGTGATTGGCTAGGAAGTAAAGTGAGTCTAATGGGAATTGGCGTATTTTTCATGCGTATAACTTAATTTCACATCTTACGGACTTTTCTCTATTGTGGTCGGTTAGTTAACGTTCACTTCAAATGTGTCGTTTTAATCATGAAACTTTTTGCTACTACTTGCAAGGACGTTCAAACGTTGCCGAGTTGCCTGAAATGCACGTGTATGAGTTAAGGTAATCAACAACCAGTAAAAGATTTAGAATTACCTGAAAGACTTTTCTGCAGACAAAGAGAATATACAATCTAGCTCAATAACAAAAACTTATTTAAACGAAAGTGGATAATAACTATTTAATTGTTTCTACAAGTTTAAATTTGAGACTGGATCAAATTTCAATTTAGAATTCCTTACACGTTTAAACCGCAGAAGGCGTCGCGTTTTGCTTATAAGGGTAAGCGGGTTATCGGCTGCACTCGTCGATGAAATGGGGTCCGCTTGTAAGCCGTAAAGAAGGCGAGAAAATGTTTCAAAAACCTTACACTTACCATACAATAAAATTGACAATCGATAAAGAACGTCACTGGCACCATAGCGTTCTGAATTTTAAATTTAAATAGGCTTAAGTAGTCATTAATACTTAAATTATCAGAGAAAACAAGACATATATCTACTCGATAAATAAATATATAAAGTTAGGAAAAATTTACTTTAAGTTTACAAATTACTTTAAAGTAAGCTAGGCTTAATTATTGCAAATTACTTAATACCAAATGTTTAAATAAATTAAGCTTAAGAACAAAATATTGATTACACCCTGTCGTACTTCTCATTCCCTTCAACTACCCCCTATTTGACATATATGAACTGCGCATGTCATATAGATAATAAATCCCACACGGGTTTATGTAACTCCAGTCGCTTTACTTCAGCTTATGACAGTTTGCAGTACATGCCAATTGAGTCTTTTATTGACCGAAACATACTTAGCGCTCATACATCTAACTCAGGTTGTGCCAGGACATGTCCTTTCCTCCACCCTTAAATATCTCTTTTATACCCCTAATCACGTCATGAATTTAATGACGTAATCAACCCGGTAAATTGAATTGGACAGTTCAAAGGGTTCTCTAGATACACGTCTTGTGATAACTGATGCATATACACTCTTCTTGATCAACAAGATTTTTCATGTAAAAATACTTCAATATTACTAATTTGTGCCAAACACATCAATTTAGCGACTTTAGCGATATTTTTCGTAACCATTTAAAACTCGATAACATCGATCCAATATGTTACTTATGTAAAGGCATTACGCAATGCGTTTCAAATAACGAAGGACGCCATGACACTTTAATATGAAAAATACTTACACCTAACTCAACACAGCAGATAGCATAAAAACTTACTCCATATATTCCCAAAACTGAACTTCAGCACCGAATCAAACATTCTTATATCTAATTAATTTTTGCTTTAAAAATAATTCCTTAAACAGTTAAATATTTTCCTTTCATGATCAGATATCCTTAATAACTACCATACACAGTACGTTAAAATATCAGGATTCCAAAACGCTATTTTACCCGACGCAAAAGTCACATAATACATGCAATAAAGAACAAAATAATGAGAAATATAGTTCTAAATACTGCCAAAAAGTACAGTTGGACGAAGAAGGTATTTTAAAGTAACTTATTCAGAAATGCGTTGACATTACACTTTTCTAAAAGTACCCCGTTTTGCTTTCAAATGCTCGATTTCACTGGGAAAATGGTCAATGGTCATTTGTTTGGTGACCAAGAACAAAATTGTATGGATTTACCATGTTGGACATCACTCTCCTGTATACGATCTGTCGCATTCGCATCGTAAATTGTATGCAATGGGGCAAGCAGTAAACTACTCAAAGTTAGAACCAAGAACATAGGAAAAACATCGAAGGATAACATACAGATGTGGCGAAGGATGAGAGAACACAATTCTTCGAAAACTCAATGAAGCCAGTTACATAGCACTGGAAGAAAATCCATTACGCCAAATTATTATAGACATAAAATCCATATCAATGCCAATAAGTAACAAACTTCGTTGATGCATTGGATTTTCAGCAAACTCTCATTTGCCACCTTGGGGTCACTATTAATCTTCTTATGCTTCGCTTTACGCTAATTTAATTGATGGGGGTTGTGCGTTTCTTGTTCATTACATCTTCGCTGACTTTCACTTGTGTAGTCTTACTTTACTTTTTACGTTTTGCTAGTTTCTCTGTGGATTCCTTAAGATTTTTTTAGAATTCTGCTGGTCCGGTCTGTTGTTCCCTTGTTCTTCTTGTTTTTTCTTCTTTGATAAATTTTTCAGTGAATCCGTTTTCTAATAAAGCTGACTTTAGTGTGTTTATTTTTTCCTACATTTTTTAAGGTCTACTAGTGACTTGAATCTCGTAATTACTGTTTTAACCTAATTTGGGTTTGTGACTTGCCGTTTGTATTGGTCTGGAAGACCTGATCGTTTATAAACAAATTAGGTACAACTGGAGAAAGTGGTGCTCCTTCGGTGCTCCTTCGATTTGTCTATACCTCTGGCTTCCATAGATGAAGTAAGTGTTTTCTACTCAGCGTTCCGTTAGGCCGATGATGACGCCGTAGTCACTCGTGTGATCTACGTTGCGAAGTGGTGTATGTATGATGTATGACGCATATACTACTTTCCTCATCTGCATCACCGAATTCACCAACTCCACCTACATGATCTGCTTTACCTACGCCACCTACGTAATTTTGCTCTATTCATCATCCGTGTTGTCTGCCATCAATGTTATGCATGACATAGTAGTAAGAATGACTGGGGTGTTTATGGTGTCCATTTTTTAGAGTATACCTTCCGTGTGGATTACGTTAACCGTGTTATTTGTTATCAATGACGTTTTCAACTTTCATTTTCAGTATTTGCAGTTGTTGCAACTTTGGTGTTGCATCTCTGTGTTCTACAGTTCTAGAAGATACAGGATACCCTCATTATTACTGCCATACCCACAAATTACGTTAGTTTGGCCAAAACAATCTCCCATCGTCCTTATTACCCTTCTAGCACTAAGAATTAATACTATGAATCCTAGATGACTTATATTACAGTTTATTACAATTTACTATAATACCTTTGACTTAATTAATAGTAATTTCCAATTTGCGAATGGAGCCGTTTTAATTTATAGTGAAAAAATGTCGATTGCATAGATAACCTCCTTTGCTTTAAATCAAATTACTATATTTCTCTTCAAACACAAATATATACATGTAGTTGTAGAAAGTAATTTAGTCAATATTTTTTCACTATCGCTAAGTTGAATTATTACCTAATTTTACGATCTTTGATAAATTTGCGAAAGTGCGCGCATGTGCGCGTGTGTGTACTTGTTCATGTGTGTGCGTGTTCGTGTATGTTAGTATCTACGATAGCTCGAGTACCTTAAAACGTGCATACCTGAAATTTCGTATTTAAGCTTGATTTTATTCCTTAATTCCTTTTTCAAACATTTCTGAAACAATTGCATATTTCAGTGATATAAAAGTACTTGCGTATAAATTTCGAAATAATAAATTAACTATGTACTACGTATTTTTTTGATACCACGCGTTATTTGGCAAAAAACTCCCATGGTGGAACTTTAGTGATCGTTCAAATTTGTTCAACACTGGAATAACGTCCTACTATGTAGGAAATTGTTGAAACATGTTTTTTAAAGATAATTAAATTTTACGTAAGCTTTCTTTATAACGTTTCTTAATCAAAAGCCCAATAATTTTTGAAAATAATTAAATAACATTTAAAATACCTAAACTAGTGTTATGATTATCATCGGTTATTAATCATAACACGTGTTATATTTGGTAAGAGAACATAATGAACGTTAATAGAAAATATATTTTTTTAAAGTCTACAATTTTAAACGATTTGTCACTTTGACAGTAAACTATTTTATTGATTAAAATCATGTGACAGTCATTCTGCGATTTTGTTTTTGTATTTCTACCAATGAAAGTAATCAAAAATGTACCATGTGACATCTGAATTATATTATCGATATTATAATATTGCCCATTACTACTATGATACTATTAAACTAGTATAGAGGTCGCATAGTTAGCCTGAAATGTGTATTATGTATCCAATATGAGGATTCTTGCCTTATCGTTTAATACTGTGAATACTAAGAAAATTAAATTTGTACTATTTAAATTCTTTAAACCTCTATCTTGTAGGTTAGAAGGTAGTGTTCCACACCAGATGTATTAAATGCGCTTGCGCGTGTACGTAAGCGTAAGCGTAAGCGTGTGCGCGCGAGTACGACTGCGTCTGTGTGTACGAATGCTTGTGCGTGCACGTGTGTGTGTCTGGGCGTGCATAAGCGTGTGTGTGCGTGGATGTATGTTAGCATACACGATAAGTCCAGAGAGAGACCACGTATTTACTTAAAATTTCTTATTTAAGCATGTTTTCATTTCTCCTGGAACTGATTAAGTTTTGGGAGAAATTCAGGGTTGGAGAGGGGGGTTTATTAGCAGCAGTCATTGGTTTTTATCAAAGATCTCTGAAACAGCTGCATATTTCAAAGATATAAAAATACCTAGGTCTAGCCCTCAAACATATCGATTAATTAATTATGTTCTACGCGATTTTTTGATACGACGCGTAATTTAGCCACAAAAAATTCCTAACGCAGAACTTAAGCGTTAGTTCAAGTTTTTCAATATCTGAATAAGGATTAATTATATGTATATACAGGGTTGGGATAAAGTATGGAATCAAGTAAATATCTTCAAAACCAAACGGACGATATCTTTCAAATTTTGCAGGTAAATGCAAGGGGGCAAAATGCATCCGATGCACATTTTTTTTGTTAATAATATACTTCCGGGTTAACTGAAAATACCTTCAACTTTTTAAATTGAAATGGGACACCCTGTATATTGTTGCACTTTTTGAAAAATCTTGTTATTTCGAATTCGTACATACTCGGTTTAGTGGAAATAATTTGTAAGAACGAGAAATAACTCACTTTTAGTTGTAGAATAACTAAATTCATTTACTTTAGACTAATGAGAATAATAATTTAAAGAAAATTATTTCAAATGTTGAAAATGCTTGCTGTTCATCTCCTGATAATATGCCAGCCTATTAACAAATTCTTGCGTCGCTCTTTCCAAGACTTCTCCACGTATTAGTTCACAATCATCAACAATTCTTTATCTCAATTCCTGCAAGCATGTTGGTGGTTTAACGTAAATACGTGATTTTAAAGAACCCCAAAGAAAAAAATCTAATGGGCTAAGATCTGGAGAACGAGCAGGCCACTCTATGAATCCTCTACGTCCAATCCATCGATTTGGAAAATTCGCATCCAGAAAATCCCTTACCCGTCTATCATAGTGGGAAGTGCTCCATCTTGTTGAAACTAAACATTTTTTGGTAACTGCCCATTCTGTTGAAGTGCAGGAATAATTTGGTTATTCAGTAAGTCTAAATACTTGTCACCATCAAGTTTCCATCTATAAAAAATGGGCCTATAAGCCTATTTTCGACAATTCCCATCCAAACATTCACTTCTGTGGATGCTGGGTATGTGATTCATGAATCCAATGAGAATTTTCATTTGACCAATACCTTGAGGTATGGCGGTAACTTTAAATAAAAAGTTACTTCATCGGAAAACGCTACATAACATGCAAAATATTCGTCGACATTAGAGATGTCCACCAGTCGTTCGCAAAACTCCCGCCGCCGATCAAAATCATCATCTGACAATGAAAATACGGATGATACTTTGAATTTTCAATATCTTCCCTACAGAACATCGACTTATACCATGGTTCAGTGCCAAAATTGTGGTAAAAGTTTGAGGTGATCCCTCTAAATCAATTGCAATGTTTTGTCTAATAGTTTCGTTCGTTGCGGCCCGCGGTCTTCCACTGTTTGGCAAATTTTTTACCATCCCAGTGGCATTAAAACGTTGTAATGTTTTAGTAACTGTTGAACGTGATATGGGATTTCTTTCAGGATGCAAATCATTAAAAACATGACACACTTCTTCATGAGTTCTAACACAATCACCATAACCAATCATCATTAATATTTCAATACGATCTTTTTCACTTAAATGAACCATTCTTAATCGTATAACTTAGTTCCGTAAATTACTATTTGACAGTTACCTACTAGATAGTACTCGTTCATTACTTACTAATAATAGAAACATCAATTTGTTTATCCAGATGGTTTTTTTACTCTAATGTATAAAAACTTAAAAGTGGTTAATTAAAGTGCTATGTTCCTCGTTTTTACAGATTTTTTACACTAAACCCAGTATGTACGAATTCGAAATAACAAGATATTTCAAACTCTGCAAAAATATACAGGGTATCCCATTTGAATTAAAAAAGTTGAGGGTATTTCCGGTTAAACGAGAAGTATATTATTAAAAAAAATGTACATCAGATGCATTTTGCTCCCTTGCGTGCAAAATTTCAAAGATATCGTCCGTTTCGTTTTAAAGATATTTACTTGGTTCCATACTTTATTCCAACCCTGTATATATATATATATATATATATATATATATATATATATATATTTAAAGGGAATTTAACTTTTCCTTATAAAATTTCTCAACATCAAGCAAAATAAGTCTAAAAATTAATTATATGATGTTGAAAAGTCTTAAACTACATTGTCGATATTTTTGTAGAAACGGGCGGCTTTAGAATTTTTTTTAATTTATCGTGTAGATTTCTATTAACCATCTGACACAGAATAATGTTTTTGTTTTTACAATGTTGCCTATTTTCGTTATGAAAGTATTAAAAAAGAGGTTGCATAACTACCCTAAAAGTTATTAGTATTAAAATTACTTCATTTATTTTAATTCTCACTTTGTAGGTTGGAAGGTCGTGTGGTGTTCCAGACCAGATATATATTTTTTTTACTTATAGTATTCGCGAACAAACTAAGATTTGCCTAACGTGCTAAAGCATTCAGGGACACTGGGAGGGTTTAGGGATATTGTTAGGCTACCGAGAAATGTTTATGAAATTAAATTGACTTAAGTCAAAGTTGGAGGAAAACAGTAACTGGGTAGTACATTCCACAATTTGGTACATTTGTACTGTACGTAGATACTTATCTCCAATTAAATTTTACCACTATTTTTGCATTTGTCCAATTGCAGGTAAAATAACTTTAGGCTAATTACCCATTTCACTTATTATTAATCGCGTCACAATTTAGATTACATTTTGCTTAATTGCACTAATTATTCTACAATTACTTTAGCTATGCTTGACATCATGCAGATTAAAAGCTTTTCCATGAAATTAAAATTTTCAATCATTAGTTATTTATAATAATTAATAATAAAGTTGGTCTGATTATTCCTAAAATTCATTTATTAATTTCTTATTAACTTATAAATCTATATGGGTTACTTACGTATTACCATAATTGTGGATCAAATTCGACTACTTAATGTAATTATTCTTTGTAACCCATCTTACTTGATTGAATTAATGCCTTCGTATGTGTTAGTAACAACATTAATTTTGAAAGTGTTTACGTTTACATTTCTTTTAGACAGCAACTACAATTTCTAATAATTAGTAAAACTATAATTTATGTAATTATTATAAGTTTTTGTTATGAACGAATAAGTTCAAAGGCAAATATGTAATTAAAAATTATTATTAATTTTATTAAATACATAAATAATAAGTTTACCTCGAGTAGGATTTGAACCTACGACCTGTACTTTGCTAGAGTACTGCGCTAACCAACTGCTCCATCAAGGTTCAAGCCCCAATCGATGTAAATTTTGTCTTTATGTATGTAGAACTGATGTAAATTCTAAATGTAATGAGATTACAATCAAATTACTTATATTAATGGAATGTGAGCCTGCAATATCGCAAGGATTCATACATACCAAAGCAACTTGACTAATATTAGATTATTATGAGTATTTGTTATGAACCGAACAAGTTCATAGTTAAATATGTAACTAAAATTACATTACATTTAGAATTTACATCAGTTCTACATACATAAAGGCAAAATTTACATCGATTGGGGCTTGAACCTTGATGGAGCAGTTGGTTAGCGCGGTACTCTAGCAAAGTACAGGTCGTAGGTTCAAATCCTACTCGAGGTAAACTTTTTATTTATGTATTTAATAAAATTAATAATAATTTATAATTGATGTAGTTTAGTTAGAAAAACCTTAAATTAATACTTATACATGACATCTTATTATGTCAACAGTTTCACAAAGTCCTAATCATGAATCTGAGATTTTAATAGGAGAACACATGCTGATCGTAATTTTACTCTCAATGAATTCCGAAAATTGGGTTTATTTAACAGCTGTATCCCTCAACTTTATTTCGGATAACTAACTTTCCTTGTTGTACTATAAATATTAACTTACCTTTTTAAATTCCCTGAATTTGTGATAAAATCCAAGCTGGAGGATGTATCTTCGTAATATAAAGTGCAAAAGAACGTAAAAGAAAACGTAGTAATGAACAAAGCGCCTCTACCTCAACGTGGCGTAACGAATAGGCACTTTTAATGACCTTTGTTACAAACCTTTGTAGATACTACGGTGGAGCCTTTAGAGCGTATTTCTTCACAAAATAGAGCACATGTTACGCATTGTATGAAATAAAAGGTAGCGGTAAACAAACAATTTAAGTGTGGTAAAGCGGGATGGAGTCATAGAATCAGATTTAAAAGCAAAATTTCTAGTAACCATTGTACTGATATAATTACAAATTAGTAAAATTGAGTAATAGCAGAAAGAGACGGAAAACCTGTCCGTACGAGTGTTTAAAGGAAATGGGCACAATCTAGAACGGATTTAGAAACAGAATATGATAAAATTGCAAAAATAATTTGGATATAATGATTTTTAGTTTTAGGTTTTTAAATGACAATGCTGTATACAGTGTCACGTGTATTCAAAATCTTACGAACCATCGCTATTTCTTTCGAATTTTGGGACTTTTAGACTGCACGCCTTCAGAAAGGTAGTATACAGGGTTACTGGCAACTTATGCAGTTAACTGAAATGACATACTAGGAGGGCTTCAAGAAGCAATTTTTAATTATAAACCAATAGGAAGAACTCGATGACAAAATAGTAACAGTGAAAGAAAAATTTATTGAGAACCGCTGATAAGATCGTTTCTATAGTTTCACAGAATCGTTGGCGCAGAGGATAATCAGCTGCCTATAACTCTTGCACCCTCTGGAAATGATAGGGGTGTAAGCCATTCATTTATAAAGTTCGCCAAGACATCCACTGCGACATTCTTAGCTCCCGTGAAATTTCTTGAGTACTTAATGAAGGTGCGTCATCTATCATATCCAAAATGTCTTCTCTTGCACGTTCACCATGTTCACTGGCATAATGATATATTTCCATTCTAATATTGTGAAATTCAAAATTTATTTACTTACAGTAGGAGAACAAGTGGCTCACTCGATAGATGTCAACAAAGTTACAATCGATATGACATTGACATGTCAGGTTTTAACACAAGAAACAATCACTGATTCCAATCAAGCACTCTGATTTATCGAAAAATTGTATCTTTTAATTAAAATTGTGATCCAGTACCAGTGGTTTTCCACAACTGGGCAATCATTTTTAAAGTTTCGTTATTATTGGGTTTCTCCAGTTTTTACTAAGAAAAATTGTTCAGTTTAAGGCTCTCTATTAGCACTTTTAGTTAACAGCATAAGTTAGCAGTCACCCTGTAGTTGGTTAAAAAAAATGAACTTTTCAAGTGTAAATTCCTAAAATCTTTAAGGTAATTACTCTTCGTTTGTTATTTGAGGATATGTAGGGTGTTCTTATTGCTAATTAAAATTTCTTAGTCCCGATCCTGTAAAGAATACAGACATTTTTTTAAATTTTAATGTGTTGCCTGTAATCAATGGAAAGCCTTTCTAAATTACGTTTCGTTTTCGCACGTGAATATTCTTATTTTAATGAAAGAGATGTGGATTTGTGTAAATAAATGTTCGCGTTATTTTAAATGTTGGTGAATTTCGTTATAGGTGTTTGAAATTATATCATGTGAAATTATATTATGTATAAAATAATTACGTTGTGCACCTTTTGCGAATTTAAATTGTAGCCGACAATCTGTCGCCTTTCCTTTCGATAAACATCTTAGTCTATAAACAAAGAGTTTGGATTTTATATACGTTATTTTAAGGTTCATTACCGTAAAAGAGTTTCGTTATCTAGACCTATCACATTACAAGAGGTACCTTTGAGAATGCAATTTGGACGGATGATGCAATTCTCTTCCGATTTAGTGCTGAGAGGCTATCGTTTTTCGCGCGTATGTTAATTTAAAGTAACGAAGCTGAAGATATAAGGGGATTAAAATCCAATGTGCGAATTCTGGATGATTTTGAAGGCAGTTTTGTTAGAGAGGTAGTGATCTAGACTCAAGTTATCACGCCTCCGGACGCGTAATCGAAATGTGCGTTAGGGACAGATGGAATCTTCTTACGTCTGTACCGTGGTGAAAGAACTTCCATTATGGAAGATTCCCTGTCAACCATTCAAGGGGGACATTGATTAGACTCACGCATCTCGGTAAAATAATATAGTATTGTATACCGTTGTCAGCGATTGACAGTTTCGAGTTCAAATAATGTGGTCACGTGTTTGCTGCTATTGCGAATCTTATTTTTGGAGTAGAACTTTCAGGGAAGAGAGTACCGCACACTGCCTTTACGGGCTGATTCTCTAATGAGCATTTCGCTTGTAACAAGTGCTCCGGAAATCAAACTATTTTAAAATTGTATGTCAGAAAGATATCAGTAAAACAAAACACACTACGTTGCGTTCATCGTTTTGCTGCTCCTCAGAATATTCTATCTGTACATTTTTGAATTCAGTGAAAGAAATCTTTAAAACACGTTCTGTGCTGTTAGGGAAGTACCTCCGAAAGAAGTAAATTAGACGCTTCAACGATGTGTTCAGACGATGAAAATAATATAGCATGTTTCGAACTACTATCCATATGTAACGTAGAATTAATTCTAATCAGGTAAGTGAGTATTTAAACACGGGAATTTTTATTTTGTGTATTTTATGAAATGTGGGCCCTGTTTTACACCAATGAAAATTTTTAATGTGTCATAGTATCATTATCAATGCTGTTTGTCGCCTGCATTTGTGAGAGAAAAATATGAAACAATAAAATTTAAAGTAATAAATTCATTTATATTTGAAAGTAGAGTGATTTATTAAATAAGTCTTCGTTAGTAAAAGTTATATTCAGTGAAAAACCTTATAGCCGTGGGAGGTCGAGTAAAGATACCAGATTCAGAATCTTGCGGAAGGATATCGAGCCCTTACGTAAAAGTTCCATAGAAAGCTTAATTACAATTTCAAGGTAACATTCAGTCCCAAATTGATACTTCGCGAGATCCTTTACTATGTTATGACGCATTATATGGTTGCTCTCACATTTTTAAAGGATTTAATTAATAGTATCGAATTCTCGATTATTGTGTAATAATTTTTTAAGGTATTCAGAATGCGATTTGTTCTTCACCTTTTTTCTTAGGCTTTCGCCTGTTCATTCTTCACGCTTCGATTGCTTTTAAGGTGTCTCTACTGATGATGAAACACCAAGAATCGGCCCATCTCTTTGAGGGTCGTCCTAAGTCTCTTCTTCCTTCGGGTCTTAGATCTCTTAGTATTCTAATCTTCCTATTCTGATCCGCTCTCGCTATATGATTGTTCCATTCTTTCGTACGTTTATTTGTAAATTTTACTATATCCGTTACTTTGCAAGCCTCTCTTATTTGCTCATTTCTGACTGTCTTTTCTTGTTTTTCCGACTATTGCTCTTAAAGTTGCTATTTCAGATGTTGTTATTAGCTGCTTTGTTGTACTGTTATTAGCGCGTGTTTCCGCAGCATATGTCGTTATTGGCCTTACCATTGTTTTATAAATTTGTATCTTGCTTTCTATAGACATATTGTTTCAGGCTAAATACTCACTAGAGTATCCAGTCCGTAAAGGCAATTTGTGCCACGACATAGCTCAGTGGTGTGGGCGGGGTTCTTACATAAAAATACAAAAGGGCATTCGTGTAAACTCCAAAATGGTCACAAACGGGAGAAAAAGTCAAAAAGGTGCCATCTGTCAAAAACATTTTTACCGGGAAAACGTCATGCACTGAACCTAGCATGGCCTAACAGCAAACCAAAACATTCATTCAAAAATAAACTATGTACTCTACTACTTCAAATTCTATTCTACAAATCTCTACGCCAAGTTCACCTAAACTTCAATGAAATCTTAAGCTTCAAATATATGAAAGCCGCAAAATTGCGAAAATAAAACCCAAACTCACTAAACATTTCAATAAATTCAGCCCTAAATTATTATCTCAAATAACCAATAATAAATGAAAATATGATAACTGATTTTTTAATTTATAACACAAAAACACGTCGTTACAATAATACTAAACGTGATAAAAAATCTATGAAATCCTACAATTTACTGAACGTCGATATCGGGATATAATACCTAAATCCGTCGAAAAGATACAGCTCATTTTCAAACAAATAAGTGCTTGCCTTTTGGCAAATCAGGACATGAATGATGTCTACAATGGGCAGGTTCATACCTATAAAAATCCTTAAAAAATATTTGCAACTTTTCGCAATACCCTCGTACGCAAAATCAGTTGTTCGGTCATCAACCGATTTACTACCTATTTACGTTACGTTAATTTACAATCTAAAACTTCAATGTAATCCTACGTCAACAAATAGAAATCACATTAATTCAATTTTCAACCATTCGCAAGTATCCTAACCCACCCGGTATAAAATATGCTTAAATTAAAAAAAAACAGCAAAATATTGCATCAAACCTTTAAAAGTTACGTTAGAAAAAATCAATAAACAATGATATCTTTCGAATAAACACAACATAATGACACATAATGACGTTAAGTGCATGATCTAAATAAAAAAACAAACACTACAAATACGCGTAACATGATTCTGAACCACAACCACTTTAAAAAAACACAATAAGTACGTTAACCTAAAGATATACATATATTAAATAATAAGAAAACATCATCGTCGAAACACAATTGTGACATAAATCAAACCCTTTAAATAAATAAAATCTAATTTACTTAATACGGCTGCGAAGTTAGCTAGCGTCAATATTGGCCTTACTAAAATTATAATAAATTTTAAATAAAAACAAAAACAACAAAGATTATAACCAATAAGCTGCATTCTCTTGCAACGAATAACCACATTTAATTTTCATACGAATCGTCAGGATCATAATTAAAAAACACTCTGATAAATTTAGAATTATCTCACGAATGGATACGCTAGGATTACAATTTAATAAAATACAAAAAAATCAAACATGAAAGTCGTAAGAATTTATTAAAATTGTCAACCACAGCAAAACAAAATGCATAAAAGAGTTTACTTTATATTTGTTATACAGACACCTTTAGTACCTAGAGATGATCTCCGCGACGGAAATGTGACCGGGGTTGATATTGCACTAGGTTCTCCCGGCATGACTTAACTCGTGAATATCTACCCTTTTCATACATTTGACGGATATTATAACTGGTTGTAATTGCACTAATACTTAAAACTTCCGAAACTTCGACTACGTTGCTTTACTGTATAGAAGTTTTAAAACTTACTAATTTAAAATCTCAAGAGAACGAAAAGCTGTTTATTCACAGCAGTTCGTATTATTCGTTCGAAGTCGGCAATATACGCAAAAGTTATCCTTTAATTCAGGAACTTGTTTCTTTAATCCGCAAAGAAAACAAATCGCGAAACAGCACTTAAAAAACACGAAAACCACGTACTCCGATGTCCAAAAATGTCATCATGACAAACAATGCACAATACAAAAACTTTACGATGTGGTAAACTAACATATAACGATAGCTCGATACACCCCCAGCATGAGTAATTCCTTCCAGCCCCTATACTACGCCTTTTTGCGGCTGTTGCGTTGACCGCAAACAAATAAATGTGAAATAAAAAGAAGGAAGAAGAAGTTCGATAGTTTTCGGATTTCACCCTTTAAAGAAGACTATAAGAGGCTTTCCATAATATTAGTGAGGTAATTAACGTAGTTAATGTACGGTTCCATAAGCAGGATAAAATTTATATCAGTTATACATGAATTTTAAACACTTAATGACAAAAACTGTTTTATTAATTAACGAAACACTTTCAATTCTAAAGACTTTAAGTCATTGACAGACTTGAAAGATAAAACAGCAACCTATTGTGTGCGTGTGCGCGTGCGCGGGCAGGTGCTCGTGTGAGTGTGCGTATGCGTATGCGTGTCCGAGTGCGTGTGCGTGTGTGTGCGTGTGCCTCTACGCGCGCGCGTGCGCGTGCAAGTGATCGTGTGCATGTGTGTGAGTTTGCGTGTGTGTGCGCCTGTGAGTGACTGCGTGACCGTGCGTGTATATGCGTGTCTGTATGTGTGCCGGTGTGTGTGTGTGAGTGAGGCTGTGTCTGTGTGTGTGTGTGTGTGTGTGTGTGTGTGTGTGTATACGTGTTGTGTGTGTGTCTCTCTCTCTCTCTCTCTCTGTGTGTGTGTGTGTGTGTGTGTGTGTGTGTGTGTGTGTGTGTGTGTGTGTGTGTGTGTGTGTGTGTGTGTGTGTGTGTGTGTGCCTGTATATGTGTGTGTACATATGTATGAATGTATGTATCTATGTATGTATATATGTAGTTATGTATGTATGTGTGTATGTGTGTGTGTGTGTGTGTGTGTGTGTGTGTGTGTGTGTGTGTGTGTGTGTGTGTGGTGTGTGTGTGTGTGTGTGTGTGTGTGTGTGTCGTGTGTGTATGTGTGTGTATGTGTGTGTATTGTGTGTATGTGTGTATTGTGTGTGTGTGGAGTGCGCGTGTGTGTGTGGGTGTGTGTATGTCTGTGTGTGCGTGTCTGTGTTCGTGTGTGTGTGCATGTATGTATACATCTGTGTGTGTCTGTCTCTCGCTGTGTGTATGTGTGTGTGTGTGTGTGTATGTGTGTATGTGTGTGTGTATGTGTGTGTATGTGTGTGTGTGTGTTGTGTTGTGTAGTGTATGTGTGTGGTGGTGTTGTGTGTGTGTGTGTGTGTGTGTCTGTGTGTGTCTGTATGAGTGTGTGTGAGTATTGTGTGTCTGTGTGTCTGTCACTATGTGTCTGTGTGTCTGTGTGTCTGTGTGTCTGTGTGTCTGTGTGTCTGTGTGTCTGTGCGTCTGTGTGTCTGTGTGTCTGTGTGTCTGTGTGTCTGTGTGCTCTGTGTCTTGTGTCTGTGTGTCTGTGTGTCTGGTGTCTGTGTGTCTGTGTGTCTGTGTGTCTGTGTGTCTGTGTGTCTGTGTGTCTGTGTGTCTGTGTGTCTGTGTGTCTGTGTGTCTGTGTGTCTGTGTGGCTGTGTGTCTGTGTGTCTGTGTGCCTGTGTGTCTGTGTATCTCCGTGTCTGGGTGTCTGAGTGTCTGTGTCTCTGTGCGTCTGTGTGTCTCTGCGTGTGCCTGTGTGTGTGTCTGTGTGTGTGTAGGTGTGCCTGTGTGCTTGTGTGTTTGTGTGTGTGTATGTGTGAATGTGGGTGTGTGTGTGGGTGTGTGTGCGTACGGTGAGTATGTGCGTGTGCGAGTGCGTGTTCGTGTGCGTGTGCGTGTGCGTGTGCATGTGCGTGGGTTTGCGCGTGCGTGTGCGTGTGCATGTGCTCGTGCTTGTGTATGTGCGTGTGCGTGTGCGTGTGCTTGTGCGTGAGCGTGTGGGTGTGCATGTGCGTGTGCGTTTGTGTGTGCGTTGTGTATAATACTTCGCGCTATTATTGCACTGACACAGCATATTACCAGTGCGACGAAATTTCTCAACGATTGCTAACATTACGCTTTTACTGGGTGCGGTTTTATTAAATTGCACCCGATATTTTTTGAAAACTTGTATGAAACTTGTGTATGAACGTGGATAATATTCTACTATAAATACCTTATAAGTATAGCATGGTAAGGAAATGGCTGGAAATTACTTTGAAGTTCGTTACTGGAACGATAAGGGACGTAACTGCTCAGAAAATTAGGCGATGAGCTATAACTTTGGAAGTATTATTTCAGAGCTTGCGACATTTTTCCGTATCTCTCGTAATAAAGGAGGGGGAGGCCAATGCATTTTCCAATATTTACATTTTAATATTTCCTGAATGTCAACGGATTCGAATATTCTTTGCCTCGTTTGAAAGAGAAATCTACAGTGTTTTGAAGGATGTTTATTGTTGGAGCGTTTAGTTTTAAGCAAATAAACTAGAAATCGATTACACATTTTTGTAATTTCTAGAAAAAACTAAATAGAACGGCACTATTTATTTGGGAGACCGTTACGCGCCTTAAAATTACCTAAATTTTAGTGAAATTAGTGAAATACCGTAATCGGAACAAGTTACCTTGGCGGGGAAAAGAAATCACATATCCATGGTAACCGACGTAATTTAAACTACTGTCCGACTTTCTCCGCATTAACAATGTTAATACGTCGTGTCTTGTCTTACTTCACACTTTGTTCAGAATTTGGGCTGATTCAAAACTTAGCTTTGATGCGTGTTTAATGTGCAATGGGCCAACGGAACATCAGTAATAACAATAAAATAGCTCACAAATTTTCAAAATGTCTTCCACCATTCTCGATGAATTTACGTAATCTAATTTCGGTAGAATGAACCACTGCTATAATTTCAGCCATTGACAAGCTTCTAATGGCGTTTCGTATTCTTTCCATCATATTTTCCCCGTATAGGACATTTGCAGAAGTTTATTCATTTTCTGAAGGACATGCCATTCTCTTTTATATGGATGCTCAATGGTGAACATGGAAATTACAAAAGAGCAGAGAAAAGGTTTTGAATAAAAAATTACGTTTATTTGTAATATGTGCAATTTCTCAAAAACAACATCTACTTGTCCAGAACAACCACAAAAAGCCGACTCAAACACTGCTGCGGTTACAAGTATAATGAATATAGGCGGTGGTTAAACGGCGGCAGTAGACATTCCACCATCAAGTTTTGATCTATATAAAAGAGTTCACTCGGGCATATGTGATGCATGGGAGACCATTTCATGGGAATCAATGAAGGAAGCTGGCCAAGAAGAGGCAACAATGACAATAGAAAGTAATAGTGTCGATGTTAGTGGAACGCCAATGATTTCTGTAGTTTGTGACGGAAGCTGGGCAAAACGTTCGTATCGAGGAGAGGGAAATTATAATTTTCTCTCTGGTGTGACCGCAATAATTGGTCTAAAATCTTGCAAAGTGTTGTAATTGGGAGTCATCCACAGCTATGGAAGCCACCATCATTGCTGAAGGATTTTGCTGCAGTTTGGAAATGCACAACTTGATTTACAGCAGAATGATAGTAGATCGTGACAGCAGCTGCTTTGAGAAAATTCTTGATAGCAGACCTTACGAAACTTGGGCAGTACAAAAAATAGAGTGTACTAATCACCTATTTAGGAATTACAGTACCACACTAAGGGAAATATCTCAAACAAAAGGTGTTCCAGGTGCTGTACGAAATGTAATTGCAAGAATAGTTTGTGATACTGAAGTGTACTAATCGGCTGTTCAACACAGAAAGGTGGAAGACCTCACGTATGAAGAAAAAATTAGACATGTCGTGTTAAAGATGTCGTCTTCAGCATAAGCTGGAGAACAAGTAAACTGTAAAAAACTACAATATTTTTGTTAAAAAATGGAACCCGATATCATCAACTCCATGTACGATTTTCGAATATTTGGAATAGAATAAAAACTTATGACAGCAGTACGCTATTTGGCAGGGCATTCCAAGAGTTTAATAGAAAATGTACACAACAACATAGTAGAACAATTTAACACAATAATTGCTCAAAAAATAGGAGGCAAAGGATTAATTACGCACTCCGAAGATGTTACCAAGCGCGTTGTTTTTGCGGTGGTTTCCAAAAACACTATGACACTTTTATGCTACATTCACAAACACTTGAGCGGTGGGTACAGTCCTCCAAGAAATATTAAGAAATTGAAGACTACAAAGCAACAAACGAAACTTTAATATTAACAACAATTAACCCTGATGTGGATTATGGAGATAATCGTGCAAATGCCGACCTCGATGAAGAAACCTGTGCAACGAAACAATAATTTCCGTTACTGTAAAAAAAATACTTTCATCGTGATCTGTAAACATTCTTCTCACTAAATTGGTACATTTATTTGAACACCCTGTATTTTGTTAACATTCAAAAGTGATTATATAAATTTAATACGTTAACTATAAAATGTACTAAATTTACTTTTAAAATATTTTTATACAAAATAACTTCCGCGCCAACACGACCGGCTTGTTATCAAACCCATCTAAATGAATTTAGAGAAATTGAATATAGATCGTGAGGTTTTTGATTTGATATAGTTAATAGGGTACGTGTGTGAAATAAGGTGCGTCCAACGATTTTGGGTAAGCTGAAGTGATTTATTTAATTGTATTATATGGTGCAATTGACGTTTTGGTTATAACTGGTTTATGATCAAATTGTTGTGCAGGATAATTATACATCTTGAAATTATTTATCCATAACGATAGTAATTTATTTGTACGTCTTATCTTCCGTCATTCTCTTTGAATACGATCTCCGAATGACAATCGCCGTTGTCTTGCAATAAACCTGCAAAGGTTAACTAAACTGACCGCTGGTGATTGTCTGTAAATAAATTGTTCTATATAAACAGTTCAGTTAAGTCGAAATTGAAAATATTATTGAACGATAAGTTGATTGATTATCTGTTTATTACGTGATACCGCTGTCCGTACGAATTAATGAATACATTAATTAACTTCATTTGACACTTGATTTTTTTTTTATTTCTATTTCGCCCTCTACGCCATTTTTTCTACTGACAATTTGATTTTTCTTCCGAACTTATACTACCAGCATCGTGCATTTTCGACTTAACAGCGACAGAAGTTTCAAATAACGGCACCAATTTAAATCTTTAGAACCCTGGCAAATTGACGTCTTCACTGCCGCTATTCAGATCGCTTTTTATCTTTGAATCCTCCACGAAGAGGAATGTATGCCTTTTCACCGTTCTTTAGACCGCTCACCTAGATTGGCGCTCGAGAAACCCGATTATACGGCGATAGTCCAACAGCAGTTTACCGCCCCGCCCCTCCTAAATAATTTTACTAAATACTAAAATTACCCAAGACAGACATCGAATATAAAAATATAGAAGCAAATACGCGACTTCAAGCAGATTAGGCTGTATGGAAACTGCACAGAAAGAATTTAGTAACCTCTCTTCAATATTTGGTAAAATTTGTAAAATGCGTCCAGTTGCAAGTTGTTCAGGGACTGTTAAAGACATTTTTTCTCAAGCAACTGCCTGGAAAAAAAACAAAGAAGCACTAAAACAGAAATTCGGTTTCATTTGTAATAGTGGTTTATTAATTAATAAAAATTGGCCGTTCCTAGGTACTTCTCCTAATAGCATTAAACAAAATTCAGGATATCTTATGGAAATTAAATGTCCCTTTGCATCAAGAAATATGACCATTAAAGAACCAATTGCCGAAAAAAATTCCATATTAATAATTAGATGGTTCAAATTTTATATTAAAAAGAACCATAACTATTTTTATCAAGTACAGGGGTAATTAAATATTGCATGTAAACAAAATTGTTATTTTGTGGTGTGGACCCAAAAGACCCTAAAGACCCTGTAGACGCAGAATTTTTTGAAGTTTCAACGTTGCCCAAGTTGGAAAACCTTTATTATAATTACTTTTTACCGGAAATTATTGATCCACGACATACTCGCGGCATGAAAAGAAGGGATCCGTCTTACATTTCTGAGGCACAACAAAATAAGAAACGATCAACTAAATAAAATAGTACCTACCTGAATCAACCGAATATTTTATTGCTTTATTTTTTCTAAATGTCCATTGCAAAGAGAAAAGTTTCTTGTAGGGCTTTCGTGTCTTAAAATTTTGCATTTTTGTTGGCATTTCTTGTAAAATATTCGTGAAATGGAATGAATATTAACCAACTTCAAACAGATCTAACCACAAACTTTATAAAAAATTAAACAATCCCTATCAGGAGGGCCCTATAATAAACCTTTCTCTATCCATTGACACCTTCGTGTTTATACAACAATGTTTTATTTGAATTTTATGTATACATCGTAACCCGTGCAATCAGCTTCTATTCCAACTAATAGAGATCGCTTCAACACTAAAGAATGGTTGCGTAGAACCAATTTTGCTCCGAATGTCAATACACTATCCAACTGAAAAACGTTTGCACTTTTCATACGGCGTCTAATACAGCTGATGTTTTTAGTTAGAATTTATTTCGCATGATCGTCAAATTACGAATTTATCCGATGCGCACCTCAGTATTCTTTAGTCTTGAAACGATCTCTAAAACCGGGTCTCCACCAAAGAAAAATTGTCAACTTTTGTGTTGTCAACACGTGTTGGTGATAAAAGTTTCTGAAATTACCTTGAGTTGCCAACAAAAGTTGTAAACAAATGTCGAGATTCGTGTTTCCGTATTAGTCGGTAAACATCAAAGCAATACGCGTGTTGCAGATATTTAATTGCTCTGTTTGTACGGTTGCTAAGTTGGTAACATTAGTTGCAAACAGAAACATGTCTGTCATCACGTGGACGAACGAATTAACCGACACGTTAATTGATTTATATCGCGCCCAAAGTGTACTACGGGACTCAACCGATGAAGATTATAAAAATAAGAATAAGAAAAAGGATGCATGGAAAACTATCACTGATGTTATGGGGCTACACGAACTCGAAATACAAAGGAAAATTAAAAATTTGACTGCACAATTTTTTAGAGAGAAAAAGAAAATTAAAGAGGACAATAAATCTGGAGCTGCGCCATCCGACACTCCAAAGTGGTATGCCTACAAACGGCTTCTTTTTTTAACAGACAGAAATGAACCTCGGTTATGTGTGGGAAAGGTATTAAATAAAACACATGTAAGTATACAACAATATTATTATTATTATTATTCAGTATACTTATTTTTTAATTTACTTTTATTGTATATAATTTGCTAATAGTTATTTTACCAAGGAACTTTCCCTTCTGGCGACATAAAGTATTCTGCAAATTCTTGTCGTACGTCTTTTGCTGCATTACTTGATTTCCGAGCTCTCTTATCTAAATTGTGAAATGGTGTATCGTTTTGCATGTCATTTCCCCAAGTTCCAGAAATAATATTACCAGTGTCTTTGTCTTCAGAATCAAATGTTCCAGGTGGAGTGTATGTCGCCTTTGAGTTTTTATTTTTTCTCAAATAATTGTGTAAACAAATACAAGCAGTTACAATTGCCTGCGCTTTCGATGGGTCAAGTAACATTATTTTCCCGAAGACTCTATATCGTGCTGATAATATTCCAAACACGTTTTCTGATACTCGTTTCATCAAATTTGGTGACAATAGAAAAGCATCGTCACCTAGGAAAACATAAGGTACAGCTATGGCTCTCCCAGGAAGCTTTTCATTGTTAGGTAAATTAAGTTTACATTCAGACAACATCTTTTTGAAGCGAGTATTTTCGAAAACACCGCCGTACGATATGCGTCCTTGGCAGCCAACATTCATGTATAACACTTAGTAATTTGCATTAGCAACAATAAAAAGAACAATGCTAAAAAACGATTTATAATTGAAAAAATCGCTTCCACTGTGTTCTAGTGATTGAATCGTAATGTTTTCCATCCATTACTCCTACACATTGTGGAAAGTTCCAAAAATTGTTGAACTGTGTTGCCACTACGTTCCACTGTTCTACACTTTCAGGCATCTGTAAAAAATAAATATTTAATAATATTAATTAATAATTAATTTTAGGATTCTGAGGCAGAAATCTCTCAAAATCAATTACCAAATGAAGATGATACAACAGTCCAATCACCACCAGATCTACAACCACCTGATCAACAACCAGGCTGTTCAAGAATGTCAGATATTCGAAAAAATACAAAAGGTTCAAAAAGAAAAATTTCAAGTTATGACAAAAGACAGGAAGAGGCGTATAACGTGTTAAAAGAGCTTCAAGCTAAGAAGTCTCGCAATAGCTTCACTATCTTTGGAGAACATGTTGCAACAAAGATAGAAGCTTTGAAATCAAGCTATGCTCAAAATGTGGTAGAGCGTTTAATATCGAATATTTTATTTGACGCCAGCGTCGGAAAATATGATTATCCTGCTGCTAGACAAATGACTCCATTTTAAACACATTCATCAAATTCAAGTTACTCAATACTTACAAATCATCCATCGCCACAATACCCATCATCACCTTCACCACAATTAGAATACACATCACTCGAATCAAAAGAAATACATAACGCACCACTCACAGAACTACAAACAATACATGAACCGTATTCTCTGAACAGTATTCTGTCTGAGGCTCTAAATAATGCAAATATTATGTTGAAATAATTTTTATCACTTTGTATTTCATTAAACTATGTGACGATTTATTTGAAAATAATTTTTTAAATGAACAAAACGTTTTTAAATCCGTTTCTGGTTATTTTTATAATCGATTCGAACCGAGGACCTCCGAAACGAAAATCTTTATTTACCAGGGTGGCTAGTCCAAAGAGACCGTCAAAAATATTTCTAATAATAATAAATTATACTTACCTTAATTTGATATTCTAGAACTTCACATATTGCTGTACAAACTTCAGGTACGAATTTTGAAATCGCTTGCTTTGAAATTCTAAACAAATACATTAATGAAGTGTACGAATCCCCGGTGGCCAAAAATCTTAAAGTAATTAGTAAACGTTCCGTAGGTGTGATTGCTTTTCTGTAATTAGTGTCTATTTTTTTAATTTTTGGTCCAACAAGATTGAAAATTTCTAATTTGTCCATCTTCAATACGTCCTGCTAACAAGCCATCTCTTCTCAAAGTATTTATTAGCTCAATCCCTCCATGTGTATTTCTTTCTTTGAGGCTTGGTCGTACCCAATATTTATGCTTCCCTTTCTTTTTGCTTAAAATAATAAACGCTGCGGCTGCTAGCATAATATCATCGTCCTTCGACAACATTTTGTCAACTAGTGGAGACAGCTAGTTGTCAACTGAAATGTTCCTCAAATTGTTGACAACTTATTTTAATTTGGTGTGTACAAAAGGGAAACAAAAGTTGGTGACTTTCTGAAGAATTGTAAACAGTTGCCAACACAGAAATTGCCAACAATTTCAGTAGAGACGCACCTTAATACACTTGCGGCTAATTCTCAATATATGCGGACCAATAGGAAATGGATTTGAATGTATAGGTTTTAAATAATAGTTTTAACGTCAAACTGGAAAAGTTCGGTTGGACTAGTGGGTTCGATTTCCGGTTCATGCAATTTTTTTTCTATTAGGTTACAGTAGTTTTGTTTATGTTTTTTTTCTGTTTATTCCGCACACATTACGAAGTTGTTAATCAAGGAAACGCATATATCGAGATTTAGCCGCAAGTCTTAGTACGGCTACACAAAAATGTTGTTGACGGAGGAGAATAGGCTCCGCATCTACCTATTTCCTTTTCCACTCTTTCCCCGTAGCGATTGAAAGTTGAAATGATCGATATGGTTATTATTCTTGGAGAATACCCTAGAAACCCGTACCTAGCGAGTTGAGTGGTCAAACCAAGAATAGTAAACCAAAAATATTACGGTACGGTACAAATGAGTGCACGCGTTAATGTAAATTACCTATTACTTTAGAAATTTCTGAATTTAAAGTTATAATAATTCATATAATCCAATTACTTTATAAAGCATACCTTTAATTACAAGTGTTAATTGCATGTAATGCGATATTGCAATTTGCTCTAATGTGATTATTCCCATTTACTCATACATACCACACATACAGGGTTATCGCAGTCAAACGTTCAATGGTTTACAGCCAAAAATAGAAAGGTTATCTTTCAGTGCAACACGTGCAATCATAAACAAATTAAAATCAGCGAGCTTATAGATTTAATTTTAAAATTATCATCCGAAGTCGAGGGAATTAAGAAAAACTCTTATGTTACATCATTTAAAATTATATCCGAAGCTACCGAAGAAGTCATAGCTGAAATTGCAGAACGGAATCGTCGTGATATTACATAACATACCAGAATCGAACTCAATTGATTATAGTGAAATTATAAATAACGATAAGGATCAAATCATTGCGACAAGATAGCGAATATCCTTATTGGCAATATCAGATTTTTTCGCCTGGGCACGAAACGTGCAAACAAATCTCGATCCGTAAAAGTTGTTCTTTCGAACACATCGGATGTAAAAAAACCTACTAAAATAGAAAAGTAAATTGCCCTGCGAATTGCGAATTTTCTTAACGTGTGATCAAACACCGAAACAATGCAACTACCCACTTGAACTACGCAACGCGCTATAAACACGCAAAAACCAGGGTTGATCTAATCTTACAATTAAGTACGGAAATGGCGTTCCCACCATTGTAGGCAAGACCACTTCAAAAAACTAAGACCCTTAGGTATCTGTCACTTAAATATACGGTAACTGCATTTAATTTATTTACTGATCTAGCTCTCAATAATGTTGTTGACGTAATATCTGTTTCTGAAACTTGTCTAAGCCCTGAATTTGCTTCAACTCTTATACACCTTCCCGGATACGTTCTCGCACACTATGATCGATCAACTAGAGAAGGAGGTGTTTGTTTCTACATAAAATCCACAATAACACATAAAACATTAACACTGGATTTCCTAATTACAAGTCATCGTCAACAATTATGGACTTCCTTAATTATCAAGAATGTCAAAATTGCTATTGGAGTAATTTAAAACCTCCTTATATCTCACTATCTTGTTTTAATGAGCTAGATTAACTCTTGCCCACTTATCACTTTAATCGTATCATATTATACTCATGGGCGACGTGAATGTAGATTTGTTATGCACTACGAAGAACAACATACAATACTTGACCAAGGTACTAGACACATTTAATCTTCGACAAATTATAAATTAACCAACTCGAATCACTATGAATACAAGTTCTCTTATTGAAGGATTTGCCTCAATAGAACACCATAGCACTAAAACACGAAGTCATGGATATTGAGTCTATTTCGGATCATCCGCTAGTGTATTGCTACTTTGATTATAATATTAAAAAAAGTGAACCTACAGCAATTACTTTCAGGGGCTTAGCAACTTTAACGTTTTAAAATTTTGCCTACGATGCTAAGTTACAATGGAACCTCACTAGTTATTTTAAGGATATTAATGATAAAATCTCTAACCAGTAACTTAGTGGTTTTTATCTTTGACTTACACGCTCCGCGAAAAACTATTTACATGAGACATAAAACGTATAACTGATACAATTAAACAAATCACAAAGCTCAACAATAAAGCCTATCAAAAATACAAAAAAAAACTAGTAGTGCTAAACACCGTAAATATTATAAACAACTCAGCAATTACTTATCACTCCCAATAAAGAAAGAAAAAACAGCATTTATCAGTATTGAGTTGAAATTCTACCAACGTAACCCACGGAAAGTATGGAATTTGTTTGCCAATTGGAGCATTCACAAAAAGCAGAAAACTCTATAGCAGATGAACTTTTAGATGTGAACGCAATGAATAACTACTTTGTAGAAATGGGAAGCTCATCAAGACACACTTAAATTCTTTCTAAACCGTAGTAGACCAGGAATAATCAATAAGTTTATATTCAACACAGTTACAGCTAAAGACATTACGGATATTGTTAACAAATTAAAATCTAAGGCACCTGAACCGGATCATATAAATTTGTAAATGTTAAAACTTGTTCTGCCTTATTGTTTACCAGAAATGACTAATACAATAAAGTACAGTTTAACTGAATGACATTTCCCGGACATTTGGAAATCTTCACTGATCTCACCTCTTCCCAAAGTGAAAACTGCCACATCACTGGACCACCTAAGACCTATAAGCATCTTGTCAGTGCTGTCAAGGATTACTAAATCATTTTATACTTCCACAATACAATCTGGATTCCGTGGGAAACACAGCACGGCAGCGGCTCTTCTAAAAATTATTAACGATCTGGTTTCCAACATAGATACGCGTAAGGTGAGTTTCTTAGTGCTTTTGGATTACAGCAAAGTATAACTAAAGTTCTATGGCTGCAGTCAAATAGTACTGTCGTGGTTCTCCATACCTACAAAATCGAATACAACGCCCCTAACCAAAAGCCAACATATCGTAACCAATTATAATCAATCAAGGTCACCCTCAAGGAAGCATTATGGGTCCAATACTATTAAGTATATTTACCTCGGATATGACTTTCATCTTATCCCACGATGTTCGCCTTCCCCTTTACGTAGACGATGCTCAGGTATAAGCTTCATCTTACCCTCGCCATGTTAATACGGTTATCCATAACCTAAATAATGTTCTGGACAGCATACTAGGATGGTCAGTAAATAATGGTTTCTATCTTTGCTATGCAAAATTCTCTTGTTTATATAAGTTCAAACATATTGTACCCAGTAAAATTAAGTGGAACCTTATGAACACCTTAATATTAAGTAATATAGATTACAATAGCAATGTATACTATCCCCATCTAAGTTCCCAGTATAAGCAAGTCCGTCAAAATTATTGTTTCCGTTTCAAGTACAAATCTCGTTTTCAATACAATGCCAGCAAAATATTCAATCTAATTAATTTTAAAGCACACTTGAAACGTAGTTTGTTGTACCTGCAAGCTACCCAGTAAATCGCATTGGTATATAATTTAAGAATGTGATATAAGTAGTCTTTTACATTTACACTTTTTTTTCTTTCTTTTTGTACTCGTAGTTTACGTTTGTTATAGTGTATGTCTATTTACGTATAATACCATTCGTTACTTATACACTTAAGTCGATTAGGCCAAGTACATTAGTGCATTGACTTGTTAGAATTTTTTAATTTTACTCAGGGTTGGTTGAAAACGGTACATACCGATATCTTGTCTTAAATAAAATAATTTAATAAACAGTATTTATATTTTAATGCATAAACCATGAAGGAGTGTGTGAGGAATAACACCCGTAGTTGATAGCACTATAGGTATTATTGCTACTTTATCCATTCCTCACATTTCTTTTACTTCAACACATAACTCTGCATATTTGTTTAATTTAGTTGCATGTGTATTAATTACATTATTTGTTTCAGGTACTACTATTATTATTATTTGGGGGGGGGGGGGGAGGTATCTATTACGGTGGTCATTAATCCCTTTTACCAATGTATTGTTTCATTCATATATCATATGTATGTCCCTCAAAATTTTAATACTTTCTTGTTATCTGTCTCTCTTAAAGACAAGATATGTGACCCCTGATGTAATTCCCTTTTCTCATATACTATATGTTGGGCATGTCATTATAATGTGTTTAATGGTCAGAGGTACATTTCATGTCTGGCACTTTGGCTGTGTTTCCCTTCTAGCACGAGGTGAAACTAGGTAATTAGAGGTTTTTCGGGAATGTGTAATCCGTAAACGCGTAATGATGACTTGCTCTCTACGGTTTAAGGACCGTGAGTGTGTTTTTTTCATAAACGTCCGGTTCTACCTACCTTAGGTCGCTTTCGATTTCAAGCCATTATCTTCGCCACTCCTCATAAGTGTGTTTTTTTATAAAATACTTGTAGGTCACATAAGCGCATTGGTACTTCATAGACTGTTCTATTTTGAATTGCTATACGAGCAACCTCATCTGCCTTTTGATTCCCAATAATTCCCACATGGGTTGGTACCCACATTATTATCACACTGACTCCTTCGAGTTGAAGCGAGGTGATCAACGATACAATAATGTTTACCAGGTCATCTTATTTTGAATTAAACCCTTATGCTGCTTCTGGATTCAGTGCATATGATAAAATTTCTGTGGCTTGATGTTTTGCAGTACAGAAGTGCTTGTTTTATCGGCGCTAATTCGGCCGTGTATATGCTGTTTTCTTGTGATAGGGTTAAACTGTACGTATAGTTTCCATCGACAAATGCACAGCCTACTCTGTCACCAGTTTTTGACCCATCGCTATAAATAAACTGGTAGTTGTTGTAGGCATTTTGGATTGTTTTGAAATCTTGTTTATATACCGATGGGTGGGTGTGAGCTTTGATGTCCTTCACAAGGTCTTGTTTTAATACATTTTGCATCTTTGCCCCTGGGGGTGTTCATTTACTGCAATCTAGAACGTGTTAGGTGCCATAATATTGTATTTAGTTAAAATATCCTTATATCTTACTGTCCCTGGTTTGGTAATGGTTAGGCGTTCAGAAAATATTTTGTCTTCTGCATTATAACTAAAAAACTCATATAGAGGGTGATGTGGTTGGGTTTGAATACGAGATACATAAGACATAAGGAGGAACTTGCTTCAGATAATACAGACCCCTTTGGACTTGTTCGTAATCCTCCAATTGCTAACTTTAAACCTTGATAATGCAGTAATTCAAGCTTATTCAGAAAATATCTACGTGCCCCTCGATATATTATGTCACTGCAGTCTCGACGTGATAATATCATGGTAATACACATGGTTAGTAAAACTTTCCTTTCGTTGCCTCAATTGATGTTAGATTGGCGTCTTAATATGTTTAAAAAGCGTTTACATTTGGAGAGAAGATTATCAATTTGACCTTTCCACAGCAACGTTTCATCGAGTACTATTCCCAAAAACCTGACTTGGCGTTTTCTGCTAATACCAGTATCCCCTAGGTGTAAGGTGCAATTTACGTTACAGTTTCGCAATTTGCAAAAGTGTACAGAGACTGTTTTGCTAGCGAGAAGGTGAAGCCAATCAATTTAACCCTATCGTGCACGATATCCACGACCTTTTGCGTCAAGCATATTTGATCATCCTGAGGTGGGGAGGAATTGTAGAGACTTAAATCATCAACATATAATTGAATTTTTGCGTTAGGCACGTCGGTTTCAATCAATTTATTTATTGCCATCAGGAACAATATTACGCTTATTATCGATCCTTGAGGAATCCTATTAACCAAAGGCCCGCGTGTAGATTTTATTTTTCCCATTTTTACCTGGATTTCTCTGTTGGATAGAAACTCAGTTATAAATTTTGACATACTCCCCCTTATGTTCCATTCATGTATTGTTTTAAAGATATTATATCTCCATGTGCAATCGTATGCCTTCTGAATATCGACAAACACTGCTGTTGTGTGCTGGCGTTGTGCAAAGGCTTTTTGAAGGTGGTCTTCGGGGTGTTGACCAACGTCTATGTAAGGTTATATAGACTAAGAAAACTTTTTATCGCATCCTCCGGTAGATATTTAATTAGTTCATATGGGATTTTGTCATGACCAGGTGATGATTTTTTACATCTCATCAACACGGCGTTAAGTTTTTCCATAGCGAATGGAGTCTTGGTCGTTTTCGAAATTTATGGGCCTTTTGTGTTTTTTTTTAATTTCTGTGTATTTCCTGACTGTAGCTGTTATCACTAGTGGTCTTACAAAAATGCTTCATAAATGTCCCTACCACCTCGGGAACGTTGTTTACAGTTTTCTAACTTAATTGCGATGGAATAATATAGGTGTTACAACCCGCAACCGATCTAATTTTCTTCCATACTTGATCTATGGTAGTCTGAGATGTTATAGATGAAACATAATCATTCCAAGTCAATTTTTTTGTTTTAATATTAACCCCAGTGCCATCGCTCTAAGGCGTTTAAATATAATACAATTTTCTGCTGTGGGATGTTTCTTAAAGGTATTATACGCTCGCCTTTTCTTTTTTACCACTTAATCAATTTCTTTAGCCCACCAAGGAACGCCTATTTTTGGGGTTCTCTTCATTACAGGAATACTTTTTCCAGCCGCATTACATATGTTCTCTGTTATTGCCTCCACACAGTCGTTGATATTTGGCACTAATTTTATTGGATGTATTGAATACGAAAAAGCGTTTCAATCTGCCTCCACCGTGGTTCTAGGTTTATAACAGGTAACGAATTTTCACTATGAATGAATATGGGTATATGATCCGAAAAAATATCCTCCTCTAACGTTAGATCTAAGTGCGGAAAGCTATTAGATCTAGCGTTCACATATGTGGGTGATTCGGTATTTAATAAGAAGAGGTTATGATTTATAAGCCCCTCAATTTTGCGTCCGTTGTTGGTTGTTTCAGAATCCCACATTTTATTATGTGAATTAAAACCTCCCACTAATAAAATTGGAAGGGGTAGTTGACGTATTAGATTTTCCAGGTCGTTGTAGCTCCATTCGTTATTGGGTAGGTAAATATTGCATATTCTTGCATTATTTAGGTAAGTAATACGTACCGCTAACACTTGTAGTTTAGAGCTAATTTTTATTGCTTTCACAGGTATCTCCTGCTTTGTAAAAATGCAAAACCCCGCCACATACTCTGAGACTAGGTGGACCATGTTTATGGAATGATATGTACCTTCTAAGAGAAAAGCTTTGTGCAGAAATCAATCTTGTTTCTTGGAGACAAGCATATTGGTTCACTGTCGATGATGATTTTCTTGATTTCTGGGTAATGCGTTATTAAACCATTGCAATTAACTTGTATTACATTCGCCATTTTTGATAAGTATTATGGATAGCAAATAAATCATCATCTTAGTATAAAACACATAATTAGTAATTCGAAAAATCACAGTTAAGCTGATCTAATCGGGGTCCTTTACTTTTACCCTTTGGCCACCCTCTTTTTTTCTTCCTTTATTTCTCCACGTCTGTTGACACACAGCTGCCGTCTGACAGTTCTCCAGATATCATTGCCGTATCGGATTCCGATACTTGGTCATTTTTAGTCGTTCTAACTTTTTTATCAATCTCAGATTGATCTGTTACGTATTCCTCGGGGTTTTTACTCCTCCTTTTTGGTGTAATTGGTTTTGGGAGCTTAGGAATACTTTGGGTGTCTTTTGGTGGTTGAACTTTAGACTTAGGGGTTAATTCTTCTATTTCATATGTTCCAGATTTCATTGCCATATTCATCTTTTCTCTAATAATAGATCTTATACCCTTTATTGTTTCTGTTTCTTTGGCAGAAGTTATTGCCGCATAAGATGCCTTCTGTTCAAGTAAAGGTACTTGTACCTCTCTTTTTGCTTGCAGGTAGGTGAGTTTCTTTGTTCAATTTTATTTTTTGAATTGCTACTTCGTTTTTAAACGCTGGGCAGTTTCTCGATCTTGACATGTATTTCTACTATCATGCTTTGGTAACCCGCACGTGCACATTTTTTCACTGGAGCATGTTAAAGCTGTATGGCCAAACCTTTGGAATTGGAAACAGCGCATTAGGTTTGGATAGTAGGAGCGTACAGGAAAGGTATGCTAGGCTGCTTTAACGGTGCCAGGCAATTTAGCCTTATTAAAAGTAAATAAGATTGACGACGTTTTCATCAACTGCTCTCCCTTCTTTATAGTCATGAATTTTACATCAAGTACTCCTTGTGACTCCAAATTTTCCTTTATTTATTTTTCTGTAGCATAAGTTAAATCCATACTTGGTCTCACTCCTTTACTATAATTTAGTGTTTTATGCGGTGTTATCTACCCACTAAAACCATTGAAACTTTTTTTTAAGCAATTTTTCAGACTGACTTCTATTTTTAACTTCTACTAATAGGCCATCTCTTATCTTACTAATATTATTGACTGGTCCTACAACTTCATCTAGGGTATTTACTTCATCTAGTTGATCTACCTCCGGTAACTTTGGACGTAAAGGTCCGCTGTGAATCAGTGGAAGCAATAGCAGCGACATTATAAGTCTCTTTATCATTTATTCTCGCTATTGGTCGTGTGGTACCATTTGAGTAGGTAGTGCCACCACTAATCCCACCCGAAGACTGATCAGTAAGACAGTTAATGGGAGAATTAAAACGTTGATTACCAACAACACCCATTTCTGAGGATGGGTCTCCATTACGTGAATTTGATATACTCATAAAAATCCCACAAGTATGGAAGATACAAGCGTCAATCATAGCAGTGCTCCCATACTACGACAAGGAAAAATTACTGTGGAGAGCTGCCTCTTTCCCCACTGACGTTTAAACGTTAGCGATTAGGCTTCCCTCGCGAAATCCCTTCAGCACCTAAAACTGCCAAACAACCTTGGGATTGCGGGATTTATTATAGAGGTTACCTTCCTCGCAGTCCAGGCGGCGAAGCCTAGACCACCGACCGCTCCATGTACATGTATTATTATTATTATTACTATTATTATTATTATTATATACTGACCGGGAGTGTCATCCGAGGGATGAATCATTCAAAAATATGTTACAAAGAGTTATTGCAACAGAAAGAGTTCATTATCTTGAAAACCAGGAAAGAATTAAACCTGCGTCGAACGAAGATAATCAACTCAATATTTTTAACTGCCGTAATAAAACTCCCCATAGAGTACACGACAACTCGAAAGAGATTTTCAAGTAAATAGAACATCTACCAGAAGAATAATTAAGAAAAACAAATCTCATCCTTGTCACATCCTACTACATCAAGAGCTCAAGGAGATCGATTTTCAAAACAGCATTTTTTTGCAATTGGGTAGAACAAAAGTTAAATAAAAACAATTTTTGGATAAGATCATGTTTACAGAAAAGTGTACCTTCCATCGCAAAGAATTTGTTACCCAGCACAATTTTCATTATTACGCAGATGAAGACCCTCAATACTTCCGAGTTCATAGTCAAGGGAATTAGTCGATTAATGTTTGGTAGGTTGTAATACCCATACTGAGTGTACAATTATATTTGTAATTGCCCTTGCCTGGCTAACTCTTTGACCTACAGGGGAGGTATTTTCACCACAGCTGTGTAGGTTGGCTCTCCTTTTAAATTCACACGGTGTAAGTAATGAAATCTATTAACAAAAAATTAATTCTAGTATCCCAATAAAATAAAATTAAAAGAACATTCCGGTAGCCAAATTAGCATGTTGCCCCTATGGATTGGACCTCGTCGGGCTGGATTGCACTGGCTCGGAAACTATAACAGATTTGTGTACCTGATGACGCTATCTTTACGCGGGTTTTATGCCTATTAATTAATAAACAGTGATAAGTGTTTGGTATATTAATTACATATATAAGATGTATGGACAGCGGGTCTTTGTGTCACGTTTGTCGGAACAAAAGTTTTTAAAGCAGACAAGATGGTTTTTGATTTAGTAATTAACTAATGAATTGTGAAACAATTGGAATCCAAGTGGTTGAAACGTGGGGGTTTTTGTAAATAGGTAATTATTTTAATAGAAATTGCCAATTCATAAATAAAACATATGGCACTGAAAACAGGTAAGCACTTTGACCTTGTCCTATGTAGTATCGTTAGGAATGTTTACATATAAACAGGTGATTTGTTGGTTATGAAATTGTTCATTATTTTAAAACCAATTTATTCAATATTAATGAATATTTACTAAAACGGATTGAACGTTGTAATCCCGTATATGTAAAATGGATGGTGTCATATAAAATGAATTATATATAATTGAAATTGTGTTTTGGAAATCAAAATCGTATAATATACTTACATTTTAAAATAAAGTGACGTGTTTTAGTGTATGGTTAATGGATTTAAATCGATGGAGGGTGTGGTTAATTAGGTTTAACGATTATAATTGGAGCAGGTGAAATTAAATACAGCGATTCAAGCATAGTGAAAAGTGGGATGATATATGAAAATTTAATCACAATTTGTTGGATTCTAATTTGTTTAAGTACCAGGTATCTTGAAGTCGAGGAGGCGTTCAGGTGGTGTGTGGAAATGAGTGTATATACAGGGGTAAGTGATAGGTTTATAAGGTGTTGGTGGTGGTTTAAGTTTTATTCGGCGAGACAGGATTAATTAATTATGTAACGTTTTTTTACACCCTTGGTATAAACTCCTAATGGACGTTATCAAAGGGGACGGATAGCAGAGATTTAGGTGGAGGAAAATTCAGGGATAGGTCATGGTATAGCATTACTTCGCAATTGGGGTCGAAACCACCGTTAACAAAGTAACACTATTAGCAATCTTTACACGTCGTGTTCGTGAAATCGCTTTACTTCTTGGGACGTGAATCTCCAATAGTAAAACAATGTCACTAGGTAAATATTTACAGCCCCTCGTGGTGTATACGCCGAGAAGATGTGTAAATAGGTATTTAACTGGTTGTCTGTTAATGAACTACAATAGGAAATTAAACAAATGCTTTGGTAAACTGGAACTAAGATATTTAAAATTAGGAATATGACAGACAGGATTATATCAGAGAGGTTATAATTAAATTAATAACAGGTAAGTATTTCTCAGGATTTTTACTAGTCAGGAGAATTAGTTCGACGTCAAGTGAGAATGATTTGTTGTTGGTTGAATGTGAGCGGGTATTTATAGGGGAATTGGCTAGAAGAGGCAGAGGAGTGGGAAACTGATAGGATTTATAAACAATACTACATTCAGTTGTAGAAGGAAATAGGAAATAAGTTTTGACAGGAATTTATTTGCTAGGACAGGAAAAAATTAATTGGAAGGATTTTTAGGATCGTTACCAGGCATATTCGGTACTTCAGTTGTTGGTCCGTTTTTCTTTGACGGTACCCTAAATTCGAACTTGTACTTGAATTTCTTCGATAATAAATTATTTGGACTCATCGAAGAGGAGGGGCACATATTTTCAGCAAGATGGTACAACTTCACACTGTGCCAGTATAGTAGGGCACGGTAGGGTAAAACCGGGTTGGGGGGTCAAACCGAGCACTGTTATATTTTCTTTGCGCATGCTATGATCTAATCGCCAATCCGTAGACTAGTTTCTATACCATCGTTACGGCAGTTGTAGTTGAGTTCTAGATTTGAGCGAACGTTAGTTGCTTCAATAAAAAGGTTTGAATAGGTTTTGCGAAAACCAATCGATTTGGAATTGACAAATCCTTTCTTATTACGACGTTATCAGTACTGAAAAAATTATTGGTACGTATGGCACTGTATGAAGTGAGTATTAAGGAATATTTTGATACCTTTGCCAATCCTTTATCTCGTGGATGAACCAAGAGACACCATTTGATTTAAAACATGTCATTTTGGGGCAATACCGAGTGTCGTAGTGTGGGGTAAAATCGGAAGTACCCGGTTTTGTCCCGCGTTATTAAAATATACATCGATGTTATGTACTATTAGGTACTTTATTTCAGTTTTTGAACATGCCACGGAAGTATAAAAGGAAGACAGACAAAAGCTGGTCAGAAGATAGCATAGCTGGAGCTATACAGGCAGTTTTAAAAGGAAGTATGAGTTATAAAAGATCGTCTCAAACTATTAATGTCCCTTAATCAACGCTGGAGGATAAAGTCAGGGAAGCTCGCCAGAGCGATTTGTCTTCTAACCGGTTGCAAAAAAGTTTAGGTCGGTGCACTACAGTTTTCACAAAAGCACAACAATGTGAGCTTGTAAATCATATTATATTTTTGGAGATTGCTTGGTTGAACATTATACGACTTAGGTGTACTAGCCTACGAATTAGCCTTCCTAAATCAGACACCTCATACCTTTAACAGGGAAACTAAAGTGGCACGCAAAAATTGGGTGTATGGTAAGATTTTAATCATACATACATCTATTAAGTTCGATTTATGAAAAACACACTTCTCACCTAACGACATATATAATATTGACGAAACAGGAAGTTTAACAGTTCCAAACAAGCTATCAAAAACTCTGGCTGTACGAGGAAAGAAACAAGTTGGTTGCCTTTCCTCTGGGGAAAGAGGCGTCTTTGTTACCGCAGAAACATGTATGGATGCTGCTGGAAACTTTATTCCACCAATGTTTGTATTTCCCCGAAAAAAGTCAATACACTATTGAGGGACGATGCATCGCCTCGCTCACTTGAATATTATCACGAAAGTGGGTGGATCAATGCAGAAACCTTTCTTTTCTGGTTCAGAAGATTTATAGAGTATTCTCATCCCTCGGCCAAGTTCTTTTAATTCTTGACGGCCACGCATCACATGCAAAAAGCGTAGCCCTTATTACCAATGATCGAGAAAATAACTTTATTTTGTTAGGTTTTCCTCCACGCACTACCCAGCGTCCGCAACCTATGGAGATGGCATTTATGTATCTTTTAAGTACATATGAACAGGAGGTTAGAAAATGGTTAGTAATGCATCCAGGTCGTGGGGCACCAATTTACCAAATTGGAAAGCTTTTTAAGGCTGCATTTGTTAGAGCTGCTATAATGCAAACCGCTATAAAAGGTTTTAAGGAGACGGGGATATATCCGCTTGATCGACATGTATTTCCAGATAATTTATACGTACCTGCAGAAACAACTGATAGGCCTATATCTAAAACGGTTACTGGTAGACAAAAGGATCTATACATCTGGTACACAAGAGGATTTGGAACCTCAGCCTCCTACGTCCTTAGACACATCTGCGTCTTCATGCATTGACACAACTGCACTCCGTGATACATTTAAGTTTGGTAACCCAACCTTCTACATCCATAACATCTGACATAACAAATGACTTGGAGCCTAAACCTTCTACATCTAAGGTTGAGTCAGCATTTTAACTTCTCCCAAGGTGGTAATGCCAGCTCCCCAAAGAAATAAATAGGGTTCAAAACAGGGGAAAACTGCAATCCTTACTTCTTCTCCTTATAAGACTGAGTTTGAAGAAAAATAAAAGCAGAAAACCAATACTCCGAAAAGAAATCTTTTTGGAAGTACAACAGGCCTAAAACAAAATTCAAAAAGGAAACAAAATGAAAAGAGAAACAAAAAGTCAGCGAAAGTGAGAAAAATTGTCAAAGAAAACCAGAAAAAAGCCTAGAGAAAATGGAGTCGTCTCCAGAGGACGAAGAAGATCATTGTGCGAGTTACCTATTTTGCAATGAGCTATATGCAGATTCCAAATCAACTGACGAGTGATATTCGGTGTTCCAAAGGTCTGAAGTGAGCTCATGAGGCTTGTTCAAATTTGGAGAAAGATGAAGATACATTTCCATGTAATTTTTGTACATAAAAAAATTCTCATTTCCTAAATAAAAATTTTGAAATTTACATGCATTCAAATGGGTATCCGATTCATCCAGTTCATCAAATAAACAGACTTTTGAGATAAAACATCATATTTTCTGATAATACACGACATACTAAATCATACAGTATAATTTAGAAATTATTTGGTTCCGAATGGAAAAATGATGTCATTTCAAAGTTTTAGTACCCCATTTTGCCCCACTTTTCCGTAAGTGAATGGGTAAATAATGCAATTGTTGAAAAGTGGATAGGACAGGATGGTCCAACACGATGGCTAGCGAGATCTCCAAACATTTCTCCGCTTGATTGCGGAATATATGAAAAATATAATCCGAACCGTTTTTGCAATTATCAAGCCATTATTGCTAAATAGGGTTAAAAAATGTTTTGATCGTAGAATTCAAATTTGCTAGTAATTTTGTTTTTTGTGCATGTGTCTTTCTACTCAATAAATAACGTTTTATAATGTGAATCGTTTTTTGTTTATTTTGCTCGGGTTACTAGATAATACAAACTACATATTGAAAAATACAACAGATTAATCAGAAATTGTGAAATTAAAATAATTCTACCCGAGGCAGATACCGACATATTTATTGCGTTAGAAAGGTAAAAAAATTCCGCATTTGAGGCAAAAATGAAAGAAATCGGCGTTCCATTTGAAAAAATCAAGTTACCATTGAATGAAATTTTCTAAATTGACAAAGTAATTTCTGTAAACACAAAAATAATTCGAATTTGACCGCCCGGTCTACGCTAATACATTTCATGTCATGGCCTTCTAAGTTTAGTGATCACAGCAATATTTAATTTTTTTCAGACATCTCAATTTTTTTTGTAAAAATGATAAATTGCGGATATAAGATTCGTTTTAGGTACTATATGTTATACATAAAGTCGCAATAGAATTGACCAAGGAATGTAAATATGCAATAATATACAGGGGGTTCCATATACAAAATGCAACCTTGAAATAAATCTCCCTGTATAAACTTTACGATTTAAGTGATAATAATAGAGATTTGTAGCTTTAAGGATACCCCACCACACCTCAACACCAAACTCTAGAAATATTCCTTAATAAACCCACGTTCTTCTACCCACCACACACACACACACATATATATATATATATATATATATATATATATATATATATATATATATATATAGGCAATCTTGGAGAAGATAATCCTCGTACTTCTTATTCTGACCCAGCAGTTCTTTAACAACCTTTAGGTGTTCATCTTGTTCTTGACACGATCGCAATCTCTCAATGAAGTCGCTTCTAATAATCATCACTGGGTATCTACCCAGCACGTCGAATGCCAGGGCAATGTTCTATGGTATAGCGAAATTGTTGCATGTAGGATGTCCATCTCCATATTTTCACAGATATGTGTATATGGAACAACCCGTAATGACCTTAAAATCAATTCCGAGCAGGTAGATTCGAAACTTCTTTAGCTCTAAGCACTGCTAACACCTCTAACTCAAGGCCTTCTAAGTTTAGTGATCACAGCAATATTTAATTTTTTACAGACATCTCCATTTTTTTTGTAAAAATGATAAATTGCTGATATAAGATTCGTTTTAGGTACTATATGTTATACATACAGTCGCACTAGAATTGGTCAAGGAATTTAAATATGCAATAATATACAGGGGGTTCCATATAAAAAAAATGCAACTTTGAAATAAATCTCCCTGTATAAACTTTACACCTCAACACCAAACTTTAGAAATATTCCTTAATAAACCCACGTTCTTCTACCCACCTTATATATATATATATATATATATATATATATATATATATATATATATATATATATCCTTGTATCCTTGTATCCGTGTTTCCGCGCGTCCATGAGTGCGTGTGACCTAGCGACCAAGTGACCGAGTGACCTTATGTCCGAGTGCCCGATTGCCCGGGTGACCGAGTATCCGAGTGTACGTGTGAACGTGTGACCGTGTGACCGTGTGTACGGGCGTCCGTGCGCCCGTGCGCCCATGCATCGATGCTTGTTTCCTTATTCACAAGTACCTATCCTGCACAAGTGCTTTATTTGTTTACAACACACCGCTCATTGTCACAACCCATCCCAAACGAGCCCCATAGTCTGTCCGATGTTACAAAGTGGCGACACGCACACAATAACAAATGGAGTAATTGTTTATAATCACTAATACACAAAACAAAGTAATCATTCTAAGCGAACAGTGAAGTAACACGCGTATTCATTTCCGGGGCCCTAAAATCATACTAAGTACTCCTTTTCGATCGTCTTCATCATTCTTCCCGCACAGCAGTAACCCTGGAACCTACACACACACACACACACACACACACACACACACACACACACACGACACCGCACGCACGCACGCACGCACGCACGCACGCACGCACGCACGTTCGCACGCACGCACGCTCGCACGCTCGCACGCACACACGCACGCACGCACGTACGCAAGCACGCACGCACGCACGCACACACACACACACACACACACACACACACACACACCACACACCACCACACCCACACACCACACCCACACCCACCACACCACACACACACACACACACACACACACTACACACTCACACACTCACACACACACACACACACATACATTTATGACTTTTGAGGTGTAGTCGAGGTCGACAAGGATGTGTGTGCGTGCGTGCGTGCGTATGAGTGCGTGCGTGTGCGTGTGCGTGTGCCTGTGTGTGTGCGTGTGCGTGTGCGTGTGTGTGAGCGTGTGCGTGTACGTGTGCGTGTGCGTGTGCGTGTGAGTGTGCGTGTGGACCCGTACGTCCGAACGTCCGTGCGTGCGTGCGTACGTGCGTCCGTGCGCCCGTGCGTCCGAGATTACACGCGGTCGCGCGGTCGAGTGTCCTCGTGTCCGAGTGTCCTGGTGTCCGAGTGACCGAGTTTCCGCGTGGCCGTATGTTCGTATGGCCGTGTGGCCGTGTGTCCGTGGGTGCATGTCTCCGAGTGACCGAAAGTTCGAGTGTCCGTGGACCGTGTGACTGTGTGTCCCTGTATCCGTGTGTCCGTATGCCAGTAATCCCGTGTGCCAGTGTGTCTGCATGTCCGTGTAACCATGTATCCGTGAGTCTGTGAGTACAAGTGTCCGTGTGTCCGTGTGTCCGTGTGTCCGTGTGTCCGTGTGTTCGTGTGTCCGTGTGACCGTGTCTCCCTGTCACCGTGTCTCCGAGTCTCCGTGTGCCTGTATCAGTGTGTTCTTGTGTCCGTGTGTCCGTGTTTCTGTGTGTCCGTGTGTCCGTGAGGCCTAGTGACCGCGTGACAGGGTGACCTTATGTCCAAGTGTCCGATTGTCTGAGTGTCCGTGCACTTGTGCGCCCGTGCGCCTGTGCGTCAATGTGTTCGAGTGCCGTATGTGTATGCGTATGCTGTACTGTATGTTACTAGAGTAGAATGAGTTCATATCCGTGACAGTACTATGTACAATGTATCGTATCCGTATGCCATAATCCCGTGTCATGTCCATCCGTATAACTGTATACGTAGTTATATGTAATATGTCGTATGTATGTCGTATCATGTCTATTATATAGTATGTTATATATGTATCGATCATGTATGTATTGTTGTATTTATGTTGTGTATGTATGTGTAGTTATGTATGTATGTGATATGTATGTCGTGTATGAGTTGTGATGTGCGTGGCTTGGTATGATGTGTATGTAGTCGTTGTTGTGTGTGTGATGTGTGACTAGTGTAGTAGTGATATCGTGCTGAGTGTATATGTCGTGTACCGTAGTCATTGTATTATATGTATGTATGTGTATGTAGTCATGCGTGTCATGTATATGATGTTATGTGTATGTATGTATGTATTATGTATGATGTATGTGTATGTGTATGTATCGTAGATGTGTATGATGTCGTGATGTATGTATGTAGTGTCGTATCGTGTTATATGTATGATCATGATATCCGTGTCATGTGTATGATGTCGTATACTGTATGTAGTATGTATAGTGTGTGTGTCTGATGTTATGATGATGTTATGTATGTGTTGATGTCCTTACGTTGTTGGTTGTTGTGCCTATATGTATGTATCTTGATGTGTATTTGTGTATCGTAGTGTACTGCTATAGTATACTACAGTATCATGTCCATGTCTATGTCATACTGTGACTGCATATGAGTATATATGTATGTATGTATGTAGTAGTGTAGTCGTAGTATGTGACTAGTACTGTATATGCGATGTATGTAGTAGAATGTATGTACTGTATGTACTACTGATGTATGTCATACCTGTATGTATATATGTATATATGATGTATAGTATTGTACTAGTATGTATTGTATCGTATGTTATTATTAAGTTATGTATATATGTTATGTGTAGTGTATGTATGAATGTGCTATGTATGTGCTATGTGTATGTATGTATGATATGATATGATGTTATGTAGTATGATGATGTTATGTATGTTATTGTAGTATGTTTGTATGTTATGTATGTGTATGTATGTATGATTATGGTGATGTGTATGTATGTATGTATGTATGATGTATGTATGTATGTATGTGTATGTATTCGTGTATGTATGTGTGTAGTATGTCGTACGTATGTCGTACTGTATGTGTACTGTATTGTCGTATCGTATCTATGATGTCATAATGTATCGTATGTGAGTATGTCTGTGTCAGTCGTGTATGTATCGTGTGAGTATGTGTACTGAGTATCGTATGCTATATGTTATCGTTGTGTGTATTTGTTCGTGTCGTATAGTTAGGTATTATGTCATATTTGGTGTTGTATGTTTTGATGTGTGTTTGCATTGTTGGTTTATTCGTTGCCGTGAACAGTCGGGGTCGCGGGAGTAGGTCGTGAGAGAGGTAGTCGATGAGGTTGGAGTCATATAAGAGTTAAAATAAATATTATTTGTTTGGGTTGTGTGAGTGTTTAGTGGTTGTGTGTAGTGTGTGTTGTGTGTGTGTGTGTGTAGTATGGTAGTTGTAGTTGTGAGTGTGTTGTGTGGTGTAGTGTGTTGTGGTGTGTAGTGTGTAGTGTGTGTGATGTATGTGTAGATGTAGTGTATGTTGTGTTGTGTGAGGTATGTAGTGTATGTTGTTATGTTGTGTAGTATGTATTTGTATTATGTATTGTATGTGTATGTTGTGTTGTTATGTTTGTATGTGTGATGTTGTAGTATGTTGTATGTTGTATGTGTATGTTGTGTGTTTGTGTTGTGTTGTTGTGTATGTAGTGTATGTATTATGTATTGTTGTATGTGTATGTTTATGTTGTGTTGTTGTTATGTATGTGTAGTTTGTATGTAGTGTATTTTGATGTATGTGTATGTGTATGTATGTGTGTATGTGTGATGTATGTATGTGTGTATGTATGTGTATGATTGTGTATGATGTATGTTGTATGTGTTGTATGTATGTGTATGTATGTTGTTGTATGTGTATGTATGTGTATGTATGTGTATGTGTTGGTGTATGTATGTGATGTATGTATGTATGTATGTGTATGTATGTGTATGTATGTATGTTATGTATGTGTATGTATGTATGTATGTGTATGTATGTGTATGTATGTGTATGTATGTATGTGTATGTATGTTATGTATGTGTATATGTATGTTATGTATGTGTATGTATGTGTATGTATGTATGTATGTGTATGTATGTGTATGTATGATGTATGTTATGTATGTATGTATGTATTATGTATTGTATGTATGTAGTATGTATGTGTATGTATTGTATGTATGTTGTATGTATGTATGTGTATGTATGTGTATGTGTGTGTATGTGTTTATATGTGTATGTATGTTATGTATGTGTATGTATGTGTATGTATGTATGTTGTATGTATGTATATGTGTATGTATGTATGTATATTATTTTGTATGTATATGTGTATGTTATGTATGTGTATGTATGTATGTATGTATATGTGTTGTATGTTGTATGTGTTGTATGTGTTGTGTGTGTATTGTGTATGTGTTGTATGTGTATGTATGTGTATGTGTTGATGTGTATGTGTATGTTGTGTGTTGTGTATGTGTGTATTGTATGTTGTGATTATTGTATTATGTGTATGTATGTATGTATGTGTATGTATGTTATGTATGTATGTATGTATGTATGTGTATGTTGTATGTATGTATTGTATGTTGTATGTATGTATGTTGTATGTATGTGTATGTATTATGTATTATATGTGTTGTATGTTTATTTTGTATGTTATTATTATTATTTATGTATGTGTGTATGTGATGTATGTTGTAGTTTGTTGTGTATGTATTGTATGTATGTGTATTATGTGTATGTATTATATGTGTATGTATGTATTGTATGTATGTGTTGTATGTGTATGTATTGTATTATGTAATGTGTATGTTATGTGTATTGTGTTGTGTATGTATGTTGTTATATGTTATGTATGTATGTATGTGTATATGTTGTGTTTTTTTTTGTTTTTTTTGGTTTTTTTTTGTTTTATATTGTTGTATTTTTTGTTGTTGTTGTTTTGTTTTTTATTTTATTTTGTTTTTTTTATGTTGTGTTTTTTTTTTTATATGTGTAGTTTATTATGTGTGATGTATGTATGTATGTTATGTATGTGTATGTATTGTATGTATGTGTATGTTATTTATGTATTGTATTATGTATGTATGTTATGTATGTATTTGTTATTATGTATGTATTTATTATGTATGTATGTATGTTGTATATGTATTGTATTATTGTATGTATTGTATGTATGTGTATTATGTATGTATGTATGTATGTATTGTGTATGTATGTGTATGATTTATGTTATGTATGTGTATGTATTATGTGTATTATGTGTATGTATGTATGTATGTATGTATGTGTATTAGTATGTGTATGTATGTGTATGTATGTATGTATTGTGTATGTATGTGTATTATATGTATGTATGTTATGTATGTTGTTATGTATGTATGTATGTGTATGTATTATGTATATGTATGTATATGTATGTATGTGTATGTATGTTGTATGTATGTGTATGTATGTGTATGTATGTAGTATGTTATGTATTATGTATGTGTATGTATGTATGTATTAGTATGTGTATGTATATATAGTGTATGTATGATGTATGTATGTGTATGTATGTATGTATGTGTATGTATGTTTATGTGTATGTAGTATGTATGTATGTATATGTATGTATGTATGTATGTATGATGTATGTATGTGTATTATGTGTATGTATTATGTTATGTATGTATGTATGTATGTATGTATGATGTATGATATATGTATGTGATGTATGTATGTGTATGTATGTGATGTATGTATGTGTATGTATGTGATTATAGTATGTATATGTATGTATGTTATTATATGTATGTTATGTATGTATGTGTATGTATGTATGTATGTATGTATGTATTATTGTATGTATGTTATGTATGTATAGTATGTATGTTATGTATGTGTATGTATTGTATGTATGTATGTATATGTATGTATGTATGTATGATTTATGTATATGTTATGTATGTATGTTATATGGTATGTATGTGTATTTATGATTATGTATGTATATATGTTATGTGTATGTATGTATTATATGTATGTATGTATGTATGTATGTGTATGTATGTAGTGTATGTATGTATGTATGTGTATGTATGTATGTATGTATATGTATGTATGTATGTGTATGTATGTGTATGTATGTGTATGTATGTTATGTATGTGTATGTATTGTATATGATTATGTATGTATGTATATATGTATGTATGTGTATGTATGATGTATGTATGTTATGTATGTATTGTATGTATTATGTATGTATGTATGTATATTGATGTATGTATGTTATGTATGTGTATGTATGTTATATGTATGTATGATTATGTATGTTATGTATATGTATGATGTATGTATTATGTATTATTGTATGATTATGTATGTGTATGTATGTGTATGTATTGTATGTATGTTATGTATGTTATGTATGTATGTATGTATGATGTATGTTATGTATGTGATATATGTATGTATTTGTATGTATGTATGTATGTTATGTATATATGATGTATGTATGTATGTGTATGTATGTGTATTATGTAGTATTATGTATGTGTTATGTATGTATGTATGTATGTTGTATGTATGTGTATGTATGTTATGTATGTATGTATGTATGTATGTATATGTATGTGTTGTGTGTATGATGTTGTGTATCTGTGTGTGTGTGTGTGTCTGTGTGTGTGTGTATGCGTGCGTATGTGTGTATGTGTGTATATCTGTATGTGTGTATGTGTGTGCGTGCGTACATGCGTATGTCTGTATATATGTGTGTGTGTGTGTGTGTGTGTGCATGTGAGTGTGTATGCTTACGGGCGGACGGTTGAACGGGCACACGTACAAGTATTTTTGTGCGCATGCGTATGTGTGCGTGGGTGCGTGTATGAGTACGTTTTAGGATTCACGATACCTTCAAATGGATAACTCGGATTCACTTGAAGATTTGTATTTAAACTTGATTTCATTTATCCTGGGGCTGGTTTGATTTCGTGAGAAATCCACTGGCGAGAGGGGATTGTTGAGCGCGGGTTTTCGTTTTAATAATAATAATAATAATAATAGAGGCAAGAGAAATATTGCAAATAATTCCGTATGTGTTTTATGTACATTATACTAATTGCTAACGTTACATTAGTAACATCCAACAAAAATATGATAAACAACCTTTGATATACTTTAGATTTTTGTGTAATAAGTAACCGATTTAACTATAGCACAAACAACACAATGAGTTAATGAAAGTTTATAAACAGCTGTGATAAACTTTTTGAACTTTTTAGTATTATATAGATTAGTTTAAATATTACCTATATAAGTAACTAAGGAAAGCTAGTCAGAACAACTTTCTTAATCGCCTTATCAGTATAAAATATTAGCATTGCTTTCACTATTTGTTATTGGAAATGTACCGAACATTACTAAATTGGAAACGATTAAGTAGAAGGTATAATGTAGACAAACATTTTTTATTAAATCAACATCTGCATCTTCCAGTACAACTTTAAATAAAAGGTACAAGGCCTCCTATCTGGCTCATGTGAAACGAGATGATGAAACTGAATTATTTCTCTCTACTTTTCCGGAAGTAATAGAAACCTTAACAAAGTGCAACCTTTATCGTGATGTTCCACAGTTCACTAAACGTTATGGAGAACTAATAGAATATACAGTGTTAAAAGAAAAACGATTTAGACCGTCCATAACTTTGAAAGCTTACAAAGAATTGGAGAGCCCTGAAGATTTTAGTGTCGAAAAATTGCATTTGGCCATTATGTTCTCATGGAGCGTGGAATTGGTAGTAAAACGCAATATTATCATTTTTGTATTTTGTTGTATTTTAGATACACACTGCTATGATAGTGAAAGATGATCTATGGGATGAAACTATTATGCGTGGAAACGAAATTGCTTGGTACAGAAAGCCTAACGTTGGTTTAATTTCTATTAATGATGCAACACTTTTATACCAAGGAGCATTTACGCTTACTAAGAAGTACTTTTCTGCTCTTCCAGAATATATAGCCCTTCTAGAAATACATTATTACATGATATTAATGGTTGGTATTGGACAGTCCTTGTTGTGGGATTTAAAAGGAGATGGAAAAGTAGAGTACGATTTATTTACTATGAAACACTATCGTACTATCGCAAGACATAAAGGCGCTGCTCCAATTGTTGAAGGACCCATTATGGGAGCTTTAACGTTAACAAAAAATGTATCACATTTAGAAAACATTAGAGATGTGCTAATTGAGTTAGGAATTGGATTTCAAGTAGATGTAGGTATTTAAGCAACTAAAGATTTAAGAATTGGTAAAAAAAAATTTTAGAATGATATCTTAGATGTCTATGAAAAAGATGGGAAAATAAGGAAAGATGGTAGTGATGATGTTACTACAGGAAGGCATTCATGGCTGTGTGCTAAAATATTAGAAAGTGGTAATGAAAAAATGATAAGTGATTTTAAACGCAATTATGGCCGTCCTGAGCCAGAATATGAAGCACAAATTATTAAAATATTTACAGAGTTTGGTATATTTGAGAAATATTGTCAATATCAGAAGTCTCTTAGACAATATGTACAAAATCGCGTTAGTAAGATGACACCTTCATTAGGGCGGGCTATTTTATCGACAATGGAAAATGTACTACCAAACGTAGAATAGGTTCGATTCGTATTAAATCTCATAATACTATCGGAACAGAATGGTTCACGAAAACAGGATGTCGGTAACACTAACTGGAAAAAAGCAAGTAGTGAAGTGGTGGTGATGTACTGTTATTTATTCAACTAGAAGTTAAGTGAAATCATGCAAAGCCAATAAAACACGAAAATGTTTAAGATAAATTACGTTTTGATCAAACAATATATTAACCCTAGGATACTTAACCAATAAGATATCGGCATTTACATAAACCGGTCTTCTGAGGCCCTTTATCTAAAATCGCGTATAGTCAGAATAGAAACAAAGTTATTGAATAAAATTTTTATTTATTTATACATACACATTACAAACCACTGGGGACCACTGTGGATCACTTTCTCTTAATTATTGCACTTATTTGAGCGGCTGGCGGACCAGAGATATCAATAAATCTGCTTAGACACCCTCGGACACTACGCCGTAGGTCTTCTCTGCATATGTAGTATCACTAATTCCTTTGTTATATTGTTCAAAAACAATCTGCGTTTGTGATAGTTTGAATATTCCTTCGTAAAAACTATATATGCGTTGAGTGCTGCAACATCAATGATGTTGAAGAAACATGTCATGGGCCGTCGTTTAATTTGCCTCTTGCACGTGTATGTCGCCACAATTTGACCTATGACGTCAACACCGCACTTTGTTTTATTACAATGAGTGATGATTTCAGGCTTCCTCTTAGTGCCATCATTGATAGATGCGTCGTGGTGCATGGTGCTTAGTAAATTTGCGCTTTGTTCTTTTTTGTGAGTCACTCCTATGTTATAGTTTGGATGTTCCTTCGTAAAAACTATATACGCGTTGAGTGCTGCAACATCAATGATGTTGAAGAAAAATGTCATGGGCCGTCGTTTACTTTGCCTCTTGTACGTGTATGTCGCCACAATTTGACCTATGACGTCAACACAGCACTTTGTTTTATTACAATGAATGATGATTTCAGGCTTCTTCTTAGTGCCATCATTGATAGATGCGTTCTTTCTACGTGCGTAACTTACCATGAATACGTTTTTTCGAAAGCAAAACAATGAAGAGCAGACTACACCATATTTTGAGGCTTCCATTTATTTCGGAAAGTCACGCTTATTCTGGCGTAGTATACCTACAACAGTACTATTTTTATCCAACAGATAAATTGCTATCGGAATACTACTGACGAATTTGTTTATCGTGAGATTGAGACCAGAATTATGGAGGAGCTATTTCGAGCCCGAGCGCGCTAACGCGAGGGCCAGGAAAGCGCAGTAGCACCTTAAAAACGTGTTATGCCCACAATTCATACATTTTATGTACGATTAAACTACTGAATGTTTAAAATGAATTATAACGTTAATAGTTTAAAAAAAGTACATTTCTTATTTACGATAGTAGGTATTTGTGCGTTACCATGAAAACTAGCAGGCGTAACAAATTGATAATTCATTCGACGTTTTGGTTTGTTTAGTTTTAAACGCAATAACTGAGATATTTTTAGAAATAAGATTAATGAAATTAAACAATTAAATTTAAAATTATCTGTTACGAACTCTAAGTTCGTCTTACATGTATTGCTATCTTGCAAACTGTTTTAGCTACAGGGTTGGTTAAATTAGGGAAGTTTTAGAGAACGTTATTACAAATTTAAATCCGCCTTAAGATTAGCGTCCCCCAGGTACCCTATCTTTAAAAGCGTAATTTGAACTTATTTGCAATAATGCAAATTCAAGAACAAAACAATCGCTAAGTGATTTAATTTGACTTGACTGACAATAATGTCACTATTACTCTAATTAATTGCCTGCCTTACTTTGACTTCCGGGAAGAAATTAAAACATTAGAATTTATTTACAAGTCTGATATTTAATTCCTCGCAAACCTCAAATCTGATGAAACGAAGTGGCCGTCTAGTGTTAGGTACGTTATGCTATCTAAATGAGATAGTCTGGATGAGGTACGTGTTGCATCATGCGGGGCGGGTAAAAAAATGAAACTACTCAAATTAAAATCAAGGAGCTTGGCGCAGCGGTGGTTCAGCCCCTTAATGTACTATTGTGAGAAAGATAAAACCCTTTATTCATAAATAAGTATTTGCACGAGTACATTATTAAATCAAATAACCAAAAAAAAACAAAGAAAGGGTTAAATATATAACGAAACACCATTAAATCAGGTTAACGTGCGTACAAAACTATAACTTTAAGAGAAAATGAATAAAAAGCAGTTTAGTTACACAGAAATACAATAATAAAAAACACATGTAGTCACACGCAGAATTGGGTCATAAATAATCAAAATAAAAATCATAATAAAAATTGTAATATCAAACACGTGGCCCTTTAAAACCAATCATGCCGGTCTTTAAGTAAATAAGCACATAAAACAATAAAGCAAATTACGGTACATATAAAATACAACAACAGTTAAATTGCACAGGTGATAATAAGATAAAGGCAAGTACAAAAGGAAACCGGCAAGGAATTTACACGTACCTAATTGTTTAGTGACCACCAAAGCACAAAATACACAATTGAAATTACAATAAAGCAGATAAACAGAGAAATGAGCTCGCAGGTAAATAATTCTACTTAAACAAACTGACAAAAAAACTCATTGATACAAAGCCTTACAAGGGTAACTTATAAATAGATCACCAACATCGTGACCAGAGTATAAGTTTGAGTGCGTTTAAAAAATACAGTGCTCCTCTCTCAGGTTACACATTCATCTATACAACAAATAGAAATAATACAAATAAAAATTTGAGGTGTTTAATGGTCTGGTCCGGGAGTGTGTACCTACTTGGCAATTGACTTTTACAATTAGTAACCAAAGCGGTATCCTGTACCCGATCACTAGCCACCTCTACACAAATATAAATATAAACAACAACAACAACAATGCTAATTCGCACAAATACGAAAGTGAAGGAGCCCGTTACTGTCCTTTATTTTAGCGGATTTCCGCGTACTGAGCCCGCTTACGAATGAGATACTTTCGCAAGGCAGTGTTTGATTATTTTAATACGTTACATAGGCTTGTAAAATGATTGGCTGCGAGCTTTCATTTACATAGAAATACATACACTAGAATAAATATTCAAATCGTTAACATACGCGTTTAACCCCGAAAGAAAAGACAACTTAGTGTTGGCGAATTCAAAAGAAAAATGTATACGCAAGAATTATTTTAAAGGCAAATTGTTTCCAATGAAGGTATTTAATTAACCCAAAAATCGATCTAGCTCGATTGACTCTCTAACTGTAACTACCTTTCCCCTGATTTCAAACCTAACTAACTTTATTCCGGCAATCAACCCCCATTGTTCAAAAGTAACACAAAAAAACAAGAAACATTAATTTGCGTTGGAACGGTATCATATTAATTATTGCACGACATCTTAATTTTAAAAATATGCATAAGTCCGTAACAGCCCTACATTTCTCTCTCGAGTTTGCAAGTAATAAAGATATCTTGATCGCGGTCTGTACCGACACAATTACTTATTTAGCTATTGACATTTTTCCATTAAGAATCGGCTCATAAGAAATTCCAATGATTCGTTACGCCCTTTAAGTAAAGCATTTGTAAGCATGCCACTGCTACTGTTTTACAACCTTAGACAAATGTCAGTTACAAATAATCCCACATTCCTTACGTAAAATATATAAATGAAATATTTTGAAAACAGTAGCAAATTACGACATATTATTAAGATATTAGAAATCCACTAATTATATTTTGTATCGTGGTAATAATGGCGATTTGACAAACATTTATTACAATAATAAAATTTTCGCGGTCCGATACCTACAAATTTATCTTTTATGGGTTTTGAGACAATGGGATAAACCTAAAATGACAAATTCTTAACTTCTACTGCTAGCTCGTAAACCAGTGATATTATGATTTTTTGATTAGTACTTTATTAGGCCACTTTTATAAGAGGAATTTAATGAAGATAAAAATAATTGTCGAGTTTTATTTGTTTTCGCGATATTTACATGAACTTTCTATTTCTTCACCAATGCCATATTGATTTTTTGCATTTTTTTTTGGAAAAAGCTCTCCAAGAGCTTTTCAGTAATGTATTACATGCCTTCGAAATGATTACTTTTTCAAAGTAGGCTCTGATTACACGTAGCCGCCATTATAAAACAAAAGAATTCCTCGTGTCATTATTCTATTTGCTTAAGTGTAAATAGGATTATTTATTTAAAAATTGACATTAAGCCAACCAGACTCATATTAGGTTTCCATTTATTATTATGCTTACACTATCTAATTTACTGGTTTAAATACTTTGTACCCTTCCAATTCTTCCAATTTCTGTCGATTTCATGTGAAGAATATTTATATGCCTCATTTTGCGCGTAAATCCATAAATAAAAATCGTGAGGAGAAAGGTCTCATGCCCTTGCCGACCAAGCAATGGGGCTACTACTGGAGATAATACTTTCGCCAAAAAGGTTTATGAGGCGCTCCATTACCTCTATGGTAGTGTGGGCCGGAGAACCATATTGTTGGTACCAAACGGTGGGCCATTAATTTGGGGAACCGGCGTTCCTAATCGCAGAAATAATTTTTTTCTACAGTAGTTGTTAATATCAATGAATTGGATGTCTAAAATACAAAAGTATAGGTTTTATTTTATTTGTCACACGTAACTCACCTATAACGACACACCACATATTAAACCCAAATCTTATTTGTAGACGCCTTTCGTCTAGATTATTTGGATTTTCTGTTTCCAGCAACGATAATTATTAAATACTACACAATTTGTAAACCGTGTTTCGTCTGTTCAAAAACCTTTGTACTGAAAGTTCGGTATTTCTTGGCATTTCCTTATAAACCATTCACTAAATCTAATTCTTCTATTAAAACCATTGCCGTGGCGACCCTGTTCAATACGAGCTTTGTAAGGATAAAACCGATGTTGTTTGAGAGCTCGATGCAAAGTTGATTTGTGAAGTACAGTATTTTATTCAATTGTTCTTATCGAAGTTTGGTTTCAACAAAGACCCGAATGTCTCTGGTTAGATTGGTATCGCTTCGGAAATTGTCATTCTTATGCTTGCGCTGCAGCTTCTGTATTGCTATTAGCTTCAATCATGTTTAAATTTACTTCACTAGAATAATTAGCAGCCATACCAAGTATTTGACAAAACTTTCAAGACTTAGTAAAAACAAATAAATCAGCGATGTGAAGTAATGACACGCTGCATTCTTTTGTTTCATGACGGCGGCCACGTGTAATTAAGGCGTACTATGAAAAAAACAATAATTTCGAATTTTGAAACTTAAAGAATCTGTTAGCCTACATCATTGAAAAGCTCTTGAAGAGCTTTGTCCAAAAATGCAAAAAAAACTGAATGGCGCCAGTAAGAAAATAAAAAGTTCATGGAAATATCTCGAAAATAAATTAAGCTCAAAAACTGTTTTTGTTTTTATAAAATTTGTCGTATAAAAAAGCCCTAATAATGTATTAATCAAAAGACTATAATATCACTCATTTACAAACTGTCGACAAAAGTTAACAATGCACCATTTTGTTTTTTTCCCATTATCTCAAAAACCATAAAAGATAAATTTGCAATAAGGGTCTCTAAAACTTTTCTAATTTAACTAACCTTGTAGCTAGAACGGTTTCCGACAGAACAATACAGGCAAGCGAAGTTTGGGAAGCAAACAGTATTACATTTTAATTACTTTTTTTGTTTCAATCAAATTTGTTACAATAAAACGTGGATTTGACTTTGTGGCAAAGAAATATTTGTTGCGAATTAGTTATAATGGGCATACTAGATAACAAATGTTTTGGTATAAATATTTCTTAACTTACGACAAATAAATGGTACACGATAAATTTCAACTAAATGCGAAGTGATGTCTTGCGCCATCTAGATCAGAACATTTGAACCTAGGTCTAGGCGGCATTTTCTAACAGAAGTTATTTCAGTTCCAGAACTTGGATAATCATACTTCCCTTATTAGAAACGTACTAAATTAATACTCACAAACAGAACATACAAAAATTAATAAACAGGAGTTTGAGTTCTCCATATTCAGAAAACCTACCTATACGGATATTACAATTCCAAACCATTTATGTCACCATAAAACACATAAGTTAGCCGCATATAGATCCTTAGTACATAAAACAATTACCTTTAATATATATTATATGTATATATAACTTATGCACGATCTTTTTTTAATTAGGCTAATGAATATCCTGTTTTGTTGTCAGTACAGTTACTATATTCTACAATATTGTGCAACGAAATTTTTTTTTCTTGTATGATATAATGTGAACTGATTAATGTTTTCTTTTCAGCTCTAATATTCTACTTAATAGGTGGAAGGCATGTATATCCCGTGATGCTCGGTGCAATACCACTACCTTTACCATTGGCTCCTTAATATTGGTGCTCCAATTTTCAGAGTTCGGTAAGGGCTGCCGGTCACTATCTCCTTTATTCCTTTGTACTGGCCAACACGCACTAGCTAAGCGTGGCGTTTTAACGGCTAAACCCTTAAAATGACGAGTTCTAAAACAGACGCTATACCCCAGGTATGTAGGGCGAGGCGCCCATACTCTCACATCGATTCGTCTACCCGTCCTAGGATTTTAGGGGGGGGGTGCAAAATTTGTCAACACTAAAATCAAGACTAAGAAGAGCAAGGTTGTCAGGAATAAAATTCTGCCGCATTCTGATGCCCGGGAGGGCAGGACTCAAGCGACCTCGTTCATCGAAAGTACCAACATTCGGATACATTACTGCAACATATGTGGTATCAAGTAGAATCTTAATGCTGTCCACCTACACCTTGCACAAGTGCAAACGGACATTCTGTTTCTCTCAGAAACGCAAATCCCCCTGGACGCACTGATTTGCCTGAGCTAAAATTTTCCAGATACAATCTCCACTCTAACTTTCGCCTTAAAGGTGGAGTATGTGCGTAAACCAAGGACAACGTAGGTTGTAACAGGATGTCCACAACAAATTAGACGCGATTTGGTTCAAATATTCTGGACTCCAATTTATGAAATTGTACTGTTTCTTGTATAGGCCTCCCAATGATAACTTCCAAGATCTTTTCGATTACCTTGTTACCTGCAAACTTCAACTTGGTACCCAAAACTTACCATAACAGAGGAGATACCTTTATAGGGCCGCCGGTAGCTCGGTCACGGTAGAGGTGGAGGGGTTCTACAGTGATGCAGATGGTATCCGTAAGCTTAAAGAGAAGAGAGGGCGCCAGCTAGAACAATAAATCAGCCAGCCCTAGATAAATAAATCATTTGCCACTTTTTTAGCCAAGCAACGGATATATGAAAGGATCTGAGCGCTAGGAAAAGTAGTTGTAAAGCATAAAGTCCCCTAAGCAAAAGCGGTATATTAATTACAAATAATATAGTTTGCATTTGTATGTGCACATACACCTAATTTAATTTATATTCCCCAAAAAGTAAAAAGGAGATAATTCCCTAAATAAATAATTCATTCAATTGTGTTACCCAAATCGTTAACCACAGAGATAATACATAGAATATTGGTGCTCTTAAGTACACAATATAATAAGCCACCCAAAGAGATACTAGAACTAGAAATACTAGAGTTTAGATAATGAAATCAAGTTAAATTTACATCCAAAAATCGCAAAGTAATCTACAGAATTTCAAAGCTAAATTATGCTAAAACATCGGGTTATTGTCTTTAATAAAATACAGTAAACAGGTAATTTAAGCATTCCACAAGTTGTAAAGGCCCATTGAATAAGAGATTATAGTAATAATACAATTGCTATGAATAACTCGCATTAAACAGTGTTTAAATACATAGATTACCAATAGGCATGGTAATTTTTATACTCAAAAATTTACCCAGAGCAATTTCATGTAAAAGCGCAAAAATTTGTGCAATAACACTTAAAGTTTTATCACAAACATGTACATAGGTCTATACAACTTATAGGATTGGTCACAGATAAATCAAAGCATTAAGGTATTCAAAGACCCCCAATATGAGTGGTTTATAACTTATATTTCATATCCCAGCCTGCCGAAAAGTTATAATTTCAAGTATTTCACAGGTTTTCCACCCTTGGAAGTCAGATCTCTTGCTAATTATGTAATAAGGAACACACTTCATCAGCCAAATGCCGGTATGTACAACTATGTACGAATTATATATAAATGTATTACAGCGTACCTATGTCCATATTTACATAGCATACAAGTATATTTAGATGGTGTACGAAAAGTATATGATGTAGCGTACAAAAAGTACTTGTAAAATTAAATACATACAGCCAAATGAAAGCCTGAATATCAATCTTACCTTCAATGAGGTAGAGAATCAGAAAAGTATTAATTGTAACGTTCAGAAATGGATTCAGTCAAGTACGAGTATGAGAACAGCTGATGACTGTCTTGAACAGCTAAATAGTAATTGCTCTCCCCAGCGAATCTAAAGTGTAAAAACAACTTCGTGGTTACAGAGAAATTTGCGAGGTTAAGTCTAACCCTTTAGCTAATTGCTTTAAAGATGTTCTTAAATCGAACCAGACAGATTGACTGCTTTTAGTATTTCCTATATATATCCGATGTAAATCGGTTGTACCCACTAATTATAGCGATTTGGCACAAAATTTAGAAAAATGTTATAGAACCGATAACCATCGATGGGCTAAATAAAGTACAGCAGTTTACATTTTTCTTTCAGGAAACAACAAAATGGCTTTTCTTTTGCCAACCAACCGACTGGGAGTGAAAGTAAAAGTCAAATGTCTGGATGTCAAACCGATATAAACCAGTGACTCCCAACACATGAAGTTGAAATATAACTAAGTGACCATCAAAAAGTTTACCCAACTACTACAGAAATGTTTTTAATTGTGAAGCGTAATATATTCAAGAAACTACAGAGATAAGCTTAGAGAAATGTTATTAATTTTAGAAAAATAGAAAGTTCGAAAAACTACGAGTAATCCGTTAATTTTAATAGATCGCAAAAATTTACTTAATCGCACAGCAAAAGTAACGACTGTAACAACCTTAGTCTGTAAATAGACTACTATCACAGTTTCCATCTTGCGATATCTCATAGTGCACAAGCATGTGCTATATCCGATAATCTCACATAAATGATTTCCGAACAACCAGAATCTCTGACAACCCCAACCATACTCCACATCTCCTGGACCTATTACTTACAACTAACCCACTTCTCTATACAATAAGAGTATTTTCCCCACTTGGTTAACCAGACCATTGCCTAATCGAAATAACTTCCTCTGTTACTCGAAAAACAAACAGAACTATATGGTGTTTTAAACCAGCTAACTGGAGCGAACGTATGACATTAAAATACAATTTTCTTGTGTATTCCAATTATTTAACAGAAAATGAGTGGCGTCTGACCTATTTGTGTCTGGTTTATAGATGGTGATAACAAAGTCTCAATTAATAAGCATCTTAATGTATGTCTCCGATGAGCTAAGTTGTGATACAAGCTTACCTCTTCATATGTTGATATTACTGTGTCTTAATACTTTAAATTCTTGTTTCAATGTAGCAATATATAACCTTAAGCCGAACAATTTGTTATAAGCTGGTTTCCGAGCAACAATTATTGTTATAGATCAATATAAAATAGTAACCGTTACCATGATCCATGACGCTTATGTGTATCTATTAATACAAATATACCGAGTTATGAATTATTATAACCAATAATAAACTGCTGAACGACTTTAACAAAGTTGTTTGATTAGGATTGTTCTGCATTACCCAATGGACAGACGTAAACTTATTTAATACACAAACTACCTTCGAAAGCCCACACAGAAACAAATTTTAACCAAATATGTCAATCTTCAAAAATTAAACTGATTTTAACGTAATATAAACACTAATAAAAAGTCTAGCAATTTTCAATCGAAAACTACACTAATGAAGTGACACACATATACAAAATATTTGGCAGTAAACAAATCTAGGATTAAAACGAATAAATTCATTAAATCTGTAGGTTGTAGAAATTTTGAGGTTCGAAATTATTTCGCCAATCCTTTTTATTTTAGAAATAATGCACGCTCGCTTTGGTTTTCTTTCGGGTTCTACGCTGCGCCACCTACAAATTGGAAGAAACTAAATGTTCTAAGCACATTGTTGTATTCAAGAAACACATCTGTTTTTTGTACGTGATATTACTTTCAGGATACGCTCACGCTCAATTACTGCAAGTGTTAACTCCATCATATACCGATACTGATACACCTCTAGCTTTCATCAGTCTCCTCGGGGATATCGCAAAGGTCAGACTGCAATTTCATTCCTATCACTACCGACAGTGAAGGCACTCAACGTATGCTTATCAATCAAATAACATCAATTTACTGACGGTTTTGCACAAGTAGAAATCGTGTAGCTGATATATTGAGTATAATTGTTTCCGTTGAACTGCTTTATTATTCGTGCCCGTTGCACATTAGCTAAAATATTACAATTTGGTTAAATGAACCAATTCTACATATCATATTTACCTACTTACCAATTGTAAATTTATATATATATATATATATATATATATATATATATATGTGTATAACTTTTATTTAATAACCGTTAGCTATTATTGACATACTTTAGTTGTCAGTTTAGGTTGACAGAATATCACAGCAGCTCCTGTATCGTTCTATTTAAAAACTGTTTTCAATGACTCAACTTCAACCATCCACTTAGAATTCAGACGTTGTGCCATGAACATTTATTTTTCTTTATCATTAACTGTAAATACAGGCGGATTCACGTGAAGATCAGCTTGTCTAAGGAAAAATTAGTAAGTCTTTAGTTACGTTAGCACTTATGCCCTTGAGATCAAAGACCTCAAGGATTGTTGCGTTTGGGAAACATTACACTTTACAATTAATGAATGAATATTTTTTTATATCTTGTAATCGTTACCTTTTTTCAGTATGGGCTTACTGTAACTGACCCGCTTCCTCGTTTATTGTTAAATCGATCTTTTTAATTTTTTAATTGAAATGAATGTTAATTAATTCTTTTTTCCCTCGACTAGTACTCAGTGCGATGAGAAAACCCTTTACTCTACAGGACTTTTGGTGTGTTTTTAATGAATTTATGATAACAATAAAACATTGATGATACATTTATTCTAAATAACAGACAAACAGTTTTAACTCGTCATTACCAAATGCACGCCGGTTTAAAGCTACTACTAAACATGCAATCGAAAGCTGACGTAATAATCTTCTAGATATCAACTCAGTTCAATAATGGAGACACGTTTACTCAATTATTACGTCACCTTTTTAACTATTAAGTATTAAACAAAATACTCGCAAAAACCTGTATAAACACGCAATGTTCTTTTCTGCTCTTAAGCAAATCCGTCCTATAAAGGTCTGTATTGTTTCCTGTGTGCAATTCCGCTTCCTACAACAACAGCCAATTAACACCACAAAAGCGAGGCGAATTAACGACAAAAGTTTCTTGTAGTAAATGTAGATTGCAGTTTACTTGTCCAGGAAAAACAGCATTCACTAATATAAATATAGCACTTTCGATTTTTTTATAACTTTAATATTTTACAGCGTTCTTTGTAACACTTTAATGGCCGTTTTACTAATTATTTACTGATTCCTTGTAGCACATGCTTGTGTTTTAAATATCGACCAGCGTTTACTCTTGCGATGTCAATGACTGACTCCCTTTACTTTCGGTCTTCTGTTAGCGTCTCTTTTTTCGCGAACACGTAACTTAATACTGCAATATATACAGCAACGTTTATAAAAGCATTTACACAGGGTAAAGCAGAGTGATAAATCTCTTATACTACATTGAAATAAAATTAAATTTCTACGCTCATTCACGAGGTGCTACATTCTCCTACAGCTGGCTAGATTTTAGGAGAAATCCATTATCGGGAAGGGGGATTTATTAGGCGCAGTTTTGGTTTTTATCAAATATGTTTCATCTGCATATTTCAAAGCTCTATTAATTTTATAAACATACATAGATTAATTATCTCATATGAAATTTATTGATGCGACCCGTAATTTGACGGCAAAAATACCTAATATGGACTTAAGTGTAGGAAAATGTGCCAAAATATTTTCTAAAGACAATTAAATTTTACATAACTTTTCTTTAGAAAACTTCTATATGTAAAACTAATTAAGAGTTAGAAAATAAGATTTAAAACGCATAACTTATACCACGCGGTCGGTTTTGAAATATTTTTTCAAATTGGATCTAAATGTCTATTAACGCCTATTTGACATGACCGTTTAAATGTTACCTGACAGATCGTTATTGTAGTTTTTACAACGTTGTCTATTTAGAAAAGAGGTTGCACGATTATCCAAAAGAATGTCTTATTTTACTTCTTTTGATTTGCATTTTGTAGGTTGGAACTTCGTGTGTTGTTCCACACCAGATGTTAATGTTGTCTTTTGAGCTATAAACAAGGATCCATAGACGTTGCTTATGCAAAGGTACATGCTTGAGACATTTCACAAGTATTTCTTTACCCTCTGTTCATTACCCTGACAAGTAATTAAAATGACTTTTTTGAAGCTGCAATAACGATTTTAAATGCATTTTCTTAAATATGTATATATAAATTATAATAAGAACAAAGTTATGTTTATAGCAAATTATTGATAATAGGTGGATCACAGCACAAGCATAAAAGTACGTCCGAAAATTTATAACCTAAAGCTAAAAGAAACACTAGCGGCAATCCGCAAATGCGTCAGTTTAGCCTAAAAAGTAAAAAGTAATGGCACTATGAATCGTGCTTCTTTAACGACCTTAACACAAGATATAAATATAGTAATTAAGAGTACGTGTGCTTATGGTTATGGGTAAAGAGACCTTACGTCCAGATTTGGGCGGAACATTTGTTGTAACACTATTAACCACTTCTACTGACAAAGTATTTCACGTTAAGTGTATTATGTGTGCACTATAGTTAGTTGGTTAACCAATATTAGTTTTATACATTGAGCCTATCGGTATGTAAAGACCCAGCAGCTTTTACTAAAATTTTTCTAATTAATTATTTGTTAATTATCCCGCAGTAATTAAATTGCATAAAAATACACAAGATTGCACAATAAATAATTCTTTTATCCCCTCCGACGTAGATCTTAAAAAAACATCGAAGATTTTTACGTCAGAGTTATCCCCGCCAATCGCGACTTGAGGACCCCTAGCACAGAAGCCCTCCCCGCCTACCGCGGATCCTCTATAAAACCGCGAGACGCGCTACGGTAAGAAAATGCTTGTGCGTCGGGCCGTTGCCGCGAGCAGAAGTGGCGATCAGATGCTTGTGCGTTGGGCTGTTGCATCGACCGCTTGCTTGTAGATCCGTTCCGCCGTCGCTACCTGCCGCTCTTAATCGCGTTATTTAAGAGAATCGGAATTTTGACCAGAAACCTGATCGCTTACAGCGATAAATCCTGAATAGCCTGACCAGAATCCTGATCGCTTATATCGACAACCCTGAAAAGATTGATCCAGACTGCGCGCGCGTCATTCTTAGTTTTGTTGTGTACGCCGCCGAATTGTCGCTTGCCACTTACGTTCATCCTGAACGGTCGCGACACCCGCAGCCGCCTAAGAACCTGCTCCAGCTAACCGATCACCTGGCCGACGTATTCGGAGGTTGAAAGTATGTGAGTTCAGTATGCAAACATTAGACGAGGGACCCAGATAAACGACGGGCTACAGAGCCCGGAAGTTATCTCACATTTCCAGTACACACATCAGAAGTTGCCACGTCGGGCTGTAAAGCCTGGCGTCATTTTCTACATACATATCACCTCAGAAGCTGCCACGACGGGCTGTAAACCCAGGCGTGTTCTTCTACAAACATACACAAATTAGGATATTGTCACGGCGGGATTTAACTCCCTGCAGTCATCTTCCATTTACTCTGGTGGCAAAAAGGGTAATCGCTCTAATTCTATCACCCCCTGGAGGATGCGCCTAAACAGCATAGCACGGGTTAGCCCCAAATTCTATTAGGCGCCTCTTCATTTAAACAGCTAGCACACAACACTATACTAACACACCTAGCAAAAAGAAATACCAAGAAACCCAGAGGTACTCGCAACCGCTAACGTTAAATTACACCAACCGCAGTTAAAAATGCTATAGACTGGTTGAATACCGCATAGTTCCTAACGATCCCCCGCAAGTTTATGTAAAGGTATCAAATTAGTCATTTTCTTAATCAAAAGAATAATCGTGTACATAAGAAAGATTATTTCCCTCAGAAACAATTAGCATAATTGTTTAATTTCGATCACGCCGTATTAAAACATCGCGTAAATCAACCACCTCAGTTCAATTCATTTTTAACAATTAAAAGTAGGTCTTTTTGTATTTAAATTAGATGCGAAATAAACATCGCTTATAATAACGTGCAAAATTGTGTAAATAACGTACGATTTACCTCGCGTATAAAAACAACTTTTATTAAATTAAAAGTGAATAAGTCCGTAATAAATTCAGTAGTCCCTGTATTTAATAATTAGAACAAATTTCGTTCATAGGAAATTTGTACGTGTTTAAAAGTATTAGACGCTTTCTTATAATAAAGATCAACGAGTCTTTTTGGCGGACCAAAATAAAATTTATGTAAATACGTTCGTAATTAATTAATCATGATGCCATCCTGATTATTAAGAGGACTGATAATTCATTAGAAGAAATAATCAATCGCGCATGACAATTTGCATTCAGAAGCGTATAAATATCAACCAGCCTCTTGTAAATAATTCCCAGTAATGTACATCTATTCAGTCTGAAAGCAAAATCATGTATGAGAATAGTCATGTGCACCAACGTTACCTTAACTTACTGATTTTTCTGAGGAACTGACCTTCTCGCAAACGCCAGAGCGGACGTTGACTTATCCTACCTTATGTAATACCGAAAACATTCCAGAACGGCGCCTATAGCTCCTGGTATTTTTTAGCCAGGACCGACTTTACAATTTTTCTAAATAAATTATGACAATCATCATCGTTAGGATTTTTTGTGTTATAACGCGAGCGCCCAATAGACCTAAGGGTGATATTAATTCTAAATTTCCACAGAAACTACTCAGGATCTAGTGAGCCGACCACCTACCGTAGAGGGGCGTTCATCCCGAGCGAAGAATTTAATTTTAGGCATAAATTATTTAGCATTATAAACGAAATAGGATAATATACGTTTAAACCATTTTACACTAATTATTCAAGGTGAACAGTGTTAAGCCTAAATACCTCGTATCTACGAACCACCCGCGTCTTGTTAAAATAGATACGATTGAGCTAGTTGGAGGAAAATTAAAACAAACCAATTTAAATTATTGTAATCAAAGTGGCTTACAAGTAAAACACATATTCGCTTCACATTTTGACAACGTGAATAATACTGTGTAAGTAAGGGTTATATTGTGTACAACATAAGTGCGAAATAAACATCGCTTATAACAATGTGCAAAATTGTGTAAAAACGTACGATTTACCTCGCGTATAAAAACAACTTTTACTAAATTAAAAGTGAATAAGTCCGTAATAAATTCAGTGTTCCCTGTATTTAATAATTAGAACAAATTTCGTTCATAGGAAATTTGTACGTGTTTAAAAGTAATATACGTTTTCTTATAATAACTTTATGTAAATACGTTCGTAATTAGTTAATCATGATGCCATCCTTATTATTAAGAGGATTGATAATTCATTAGAATATATAATCAATCGCGCACGACAAATTGCATTCAGAAACGTATAAATATCAACCAGCCTCTTGTAAATAATTCCCAGTAATGCACATCTATTCAGTCCGAAAGCAAAACCATATATGAGAATAGTCATGCGCACCAATGTTACTTTAACTTTTTGATTTTTCTGAGGAACTGACCTTCTCGCAAACGCCAGAGTGGATGTTGACTTATCCTACCTTATGTAATACCGATAACATTCCAGAACAGCGCCTATAGCTCCTGGTCTTTTTTTAGCCAGGACCGACTTTACAATTTTGCTAAATAAATTATGAAAATCATCATTGTTAAGATTTTTTTTGTTATAACGCGAGTACCCAATAGACCTAAGGGTGATATTAATTCTAAGCTTTCACAGAAACGACTTAGGATCCAGTGAGCCGACCACCTACCGTAGAGGGGCGTTCATCCCGAGCGATAGGCATAAATTATTTAGCATTATAAACGAAATAGGATAATATACGTTTAAACCATTTTACACTAAGTATTCAAGGTGAACAGTGTTAAGCCTAAATACCCCGTATCAACGAACCACCCCCGTCTTGTTAAAATAGATACGATTGAGCTAGTTGGAGAAAAATTAAAAGAAATCAATTTAAATTATTGTAAGCAAAGTTGCTTACAAGTAAAATACATATTCGTTTCGCATTTTAACAATGTGAATAATACTGTGTACAAAATAAGTGATTCCTTGCATCATTCATATTTTATCTACAATAATAGTAAATGTACATCTTTAACGTCATAAGACAAATAGTTACTCCACATCAAATGAACGATAGGCGAGTAAAGGTGAGTGGGATAGCTGAATCTGTGGGGATATCAGAAGAAAGGGTGCGAAATAATTATGGATGCTAAAGCTCTGCACGAGATGGGTGCCGCACTTTCTGAATGTCGATCAAAAGCAAATGCGCAAACGATTTTCGCAGGAATCTTTGGATCGATTCAATAAGGGTTCAACCGATTTTGTAAGGAGATTTGTCACCATGGACGAGACATGGGTCACCACTATACGCTAGAAACGGAACAGCAGTCCAAGCAGTGGGTGGCAGCTAGTGGTTCAGCGTCAAAGAAAGCGAAATCGATCGCATCTGCCGGAAAGGTCATGGCCAGCGTTTTTTGAAATGCGAAAGGGACCCTGTCAATTGAACAGAACAATTACAGGCGAATACTATTCCAACCTTCTTGACCAGCTGGATGCCAAAATTCGCAGACTTGAAGAAGAACAAAATCATCTTTTACCAAGACAACGCACCTGCACACAAGGGTGCGCTGGTGATAGGAAAACTGCGGGATTTGAGGTACAATTTGTTCGGCCATCCTCCCGTTCTCCTGGTTTGGTACCCTCAGACTTCTATTTGTTTCTGGGAAGCGCTTCGCATCCAATGAACAAGCTAAGAAGGCCGTAGATGAATATTTTTACAACCTTCCAGACTCAGACTTCCGGGAAGGAATACTGATGTTGGAGAAACGCTGGAACAGGTGTGTTGAAGTCAAGGGAGATTGCGTAGAAAAATAAAATCATATTTTAAATGAAAGTCACAGTCTTTCATTGTCAGGTCGAGAATTTTTCACCTTACCCTGCTAAATTTTTATCTCTAACTGCATAGAATAAAGAAATTGCACTGTGTACTTTATCACACGTTTATTACATTGAGACACAGTTGAAAGTTCAATTCTAATGTAAAAGTGCCCTTCATATCATATACGCATAACATAATAGTTTATTAATATGAGGTTTATGAGTATTTAATGTACAAACAGTTATAAATTGAATTCTTATTTTTAATTGCGAGTGTAGAAGATATCACATACAAAAGTGAAACAAGATGCTGCTACGAAATAAATTTCGGTAAGTAGATTCTTGGAAGGAATTATTTATTACAAACTGCATTTTTTCAGACCTCTCGGAAAAATCTACAAGTCCACGTTATTAAAGCAAGCTACAAGCGATCCAAGGAAGGAAAGTTTCTTATCAGTGTTTCCTGAAGTTTTGGATAGTTTAACAAAATCAAGTGTGTATACAAATTCACCTACGTTTTTAAATCATTATGAAGAAGTGTTGGAATATAACGTATTAAAGGAAAAGCGATTTAGACCCAGTATACTTTTAGATGCATACCAAACTTTAGAGCAGCCCGAAAATTTAACCGCAGATAATGTGCACTTAGCCAATATCTTGGCTTGGTGCATAGAATTGGTAAGTACTAAATTAGCTTTATGATTACGTTGAAATATATTCTTCCCAGTTAGGACATTATTATGGGTATATGTTTTATGCGGGTGAATTCAGTTTTATTTCCGTAACGCTTAAACATATGTAAATAAAATTCCGGTTTATTTAAATACAGACTTTTTTTGTAGATTCATACATCAATTATAATAAATGATGACCTTATGGATCATTCTGAGACACGGGATAATGAAATACCTTGGTACCTGAAAAGTGCGGTGGGATTAAATGCTGCTAACGACGCAATGCTTGTTATTGAAGGCGCATTTACGTTACTAAACAAATATTTTTCAAAGCATCAAAAATATTTACCACTGTCTGATTTACTTCGTTTTACAAATATGTCTGCAGCTGTAGGTCAATCACTTGATTGGAAGTGCAATTCCACGGACAAACCAGCTTATCAATGTTTTAATATAGCTAATTACAAAACAACAACTCGTTATAAAGCATGCATACCTTTTGTCGAAAACCCGTTTCGTGCGGCCTTAGTCTTATCAAACAACGAATTTATATTAAAGCAGATTATTGACGTTATAATTAAATTGGGCGAAGCCTTTCAGATTGATGTAAAATGTTTTATTAAGGTTTATAGCAAAATTAATCGAATTTATTTTAGAATGACATCCTGGACGTTTATGATAATGGGAAAGTTAGAAGCCAAATTGGAAATGATATTAGCGAGGGTAAATGCACATGGCTAGCAATTCAAGTTTTGCAACACGGAAATGACGATTTAAAAAGAACATTTAAAGAAAATTACGGACGCCCCGGAAAGGAGTTTGAAATGAAGATTATTGATGTTTATACAACGATGAACTTATTTGGTAAATATCTGACTTATAAGGAAGAAACGCTAAACTTTATGAACGAACGTACCAAATCAATGACCAAACCTTCATTGAAACAAGCAACTTTAAATTTAGTGCAAAATATATTTCCATAAATAATTTTCCTAGGGCATGTGACCAAATAGATTTTATAAAATTATGTTAATGTATGCAGTCTAATGTTAGATAAATCAATCACAAATACAGTTCAACATACAAGGTTAACGTTATTTTAATTTTATTTTGATAGAAGGAAAACTACTAATCAGTTTTAATTAAAAATTTAATGATGTAGGTATATAAATTTTAATAATTTCTAATTATGTTAAATACATACATACAAATGAGTCAATAAGCAAAGCGACAATTTGTAAAACTTCACTTTCATAAAATATATAAAGGAAAAACAATGTATCAAGTAATTGAGTTTATTTGTTAAAACAATGAGTAAAAAAAAGAGGAGAGATTGTATGCAGGGTAGGGGAACAAAAATTGTCCGACGGAAACGGCCATTTGCAGAAGCCACTTTTGAATGACATGAAGTTGTCGTTTTGTTGTGTGTGAAGTTTTATCATTTTTTATTGTATCGTGTTACTAGGTTAGGTATTGTTATTTTTTATTTAATTGTAATTACGTGATAACTTTTGAAAAACTGATTACGTGAACAGGACAATGGTTAGTTGTAGTGCATGTGGTGTATCCCATAAAGCAAGACAGAAAGGAGTAACATTTCATCGGTAAGTGTTTAATTTTTGCAAAAAGTTGCAACTAGGACTAGTAATAATGGAACAGATTATTATTATCTTTTAATGAGATTCATGCTTTATATAATAAGTTTTAATTTTATTAGTTTTCCGAAGAAAGTGGAAATACATACAGTATGGGTTAGTTTTGTACATAAAGTTAAAGTAGATCTTCCTAAAAATGCATACTTGTGCTCCTTACATTTTGAAGAAACCGAGTTTGATAGGTCATCATACTTGAAGGTACAACTGAAAAAAGATGCAATTCCTACCAAAGTCATTGACAGAAATAAAGGTGTAAGTAATTAGTTAAGAGTATTTGGTATATTTATTAATGCACCTTTTTCATTATAGAAAATTGCACCTTGCAATATTAAAATTCAAATTAGTAATAGTATAAAGACAGTGGATATATGTGCGCAAGTTCAGAATGAACACAACTATAGTTGCCAATGTGGAAGCATAGTTGTAACCGATCAACCACAAACTCCAGAAGTGTTTAGTAATAAGACAGAAAATGTTATATCTACCATTTGTAATACTGATGACAGCCCCAGGAAAAAGAAATTAAAACAAACAATTAATCAATTAACAAGTGCTAATCTAAATCAATTCAAAATTATACGAAATTTACAAAAAAGTAAATGGTACTTTAAAAAACGTGTTTTCAATTTAACTAGAATTGTAAAGCAACTACAGCAAAAATTAAACCTACTTAATGAAGATCATGTCAACACTATAATGGAAGAATTTGGAAAAAATGAACAATTGATTAACAGCCCAGTCAACAGGTAATGCTCAGTTACATAGCTGAGAGAGCACTAGAAGGTAACGAGTGTATGGTAACATCTGTAACAGCTACGATATGTAACTGAGAGCTTTAACACGTTATATAACAAATGTATCGTAACAGAGAGGTAACTATTATTCCGTAAATGTCATACTTTATTTCTGTGAGAAACAGAAGGATTCTATACAAACAAGATACAACTTATCATCAGAAAATGTATTTTTAACTTATTTTCCGACTAAATAATAATGATCCTAGTGACTTTAATTAGAAGAGACTAAAGATAGGAATAGGCTCAATGAATAACGCATGCGCGTAGTCTAATTCTGTTAAGTTAGGGTAGTTTTGTTTATTTAATCTAATTCTGTTAGGTTTCTGTTATGTTCGTTTATCTAATCTAAACTAAATAAACAAAATACAAAACTACAGTAACTTAAAAAATTTCTATTTTTGTAGATAACACATGTGCATTGGGTGAATTCATTGAGCCCATTCCTATCTTTAGCCGCCACTCTAATTTTATTGAATATCATGTGACTTTGTCATGTCACGCGCGTTGAAAATGTTTGTAAATGTCCGCCATTCGTCTACGTTCGTTTCGCGGTATTGAATTATTGATCTATCGATTTACACGTGCTCTGTATTTTGTTATAGCTTCCCTGCGTGTAATTAGGTAGGTATTAAAACAATTTTGTAACTTCAATTAACTCATAAATTATACGTACTTATACCTATAGGGTACACTTAATATACTTTTACATAACCTGTAATTATGTCCCAAAAACATAAAAAAAAAGTTTTCTATGCTCTCGAATAGGCAAAAAAGACGAATTATTGATTTGGAGATTGGAAATGTAACGTTACCCTTGGAACATGTCATGCAAAGTGAAAATGGTTAATGTGCCTCTAGTAGTCAACTATCAAAATCGACAAAAGCAGCTATAGGTAGTGAATTGTTAAGTCAACCCGACAATGCTTCCTTTTGTGTTTCCCCTATTATTTGTGATGTGTTTACAGATAACGAGTCACGTAGTTCAAGTATTTTAGATTTATCTGTCAGTGATTGCGATAGTATAAACTCAGAGATGCAATTTAGACCAAATTCAATAAAATCAGACTCTCTGTCTGATTTATTAAAAATGTGGGTCATACAATTTAATATTTCGAAATTGGCTGTATCTGAACTTCTCCGTATTTTACGTAAGGTAGGACATAATGATTTGCCCTTAGATTCAAGAACATTAATGAAAACGCCTGTTAAAACAACATCAAAATTAGACTTGGGTAATGGTGGCCATTCGATGTATTTTGGACTTACGGATAATATTATTCGATCGCTTAAAAAATATTACACATTGCCCCCTGGTCAAATAATGTTAGACTTTAATATTGACGGATTACCGCTGCATAAGTCATCAAACAGCCAGTTTTGGCCTATCATGTGTTCAATTTCAGACAAAAGCATGTACACTGAGCCTTTCATTGTAAAAATATTTCATGGCTCACGGAAACCGGATGATGTTAATGTTTTTTTGGAAGAATTTGTACATGAGTTAAAGTACATATCTGAAAATGGTATTACATTTTTGGATAAAAAAGTTAATGTAGTTATTAATGCTTTTATCTGTGATGCACCTGCGAAAGCTTATATATTAGGTATTAAAAGTCATACAGCTTATTTTGGGTGTGGAAAATGCATACAAGAGGGAGATTATGTTGAAAATCGTGTTGTATTTCCTGAAGTAAATAGTACCCTTCGAACAAATTTGTCCTTCAGAAATCGAACTCAACCTGAACATCATCATCTAACATCTGTTCTTGAAAATCTAAATATAGACATGGTGATACAGTTTCCGCTGGATTATATGCACCTTATTTGTTTAGGAGTTATGAAAAAATTAATCACCTTTTGGGTTAGAGGAAAATGAATGTTAGGATAAGAAAAAGTTACTTCCCTAATTTTGTAGCGAAATCACTCTCATTGCAAAATAAAATGCCCATCGAGTTTTCAAGGTCACCTAGATCCATTTTAGAATTTGATCGATGGAAAGCCACAGAATTTAGAGAATTTCTGTTATATTCTGGTTTGTTCATTTTAAAAGATATAGTTCGCAAAAAATTATTTGATCATTTCCTTTGTTTAAGTCTTAGTGTAAGAAGTTTGTCAGATAAAGAATACTACACAAAATATTTCAGTTACAGTGAAAAGCTTTTACATTATTTTGTAAGAAAATTTGGTGCATATTATGGTAATCAATATATATCTTATAATGTGCATAATTTAATACATGTATGCAATGATGTGAGGGCATTTGGTCAGTTAGACATGTATAGCGCCTTTAAGTATGAAAATCATACGTTTAAATTAAAATTGAAATTGAAGAATACATCACGACCATTACCTCAAATTGTTAATAGAATCATAGAAGAAAACATGTTACCCATTCAACCACCGTCAAACATAAAATATCCTTTTGTGGAACTAAAAAATAATCGGGGATCAGCAATAATATTTGATAGTTTTCGCATTACTTTATCAAAATTCAATAACTTTTGCATCTTAAAAAATGGAGAAGTTCTTGCTGTTGAAAAAATTACTTTCAATGATCAAGAGGGATCTTATTATTGGTAAAGTTTTCACAACAAAAAGAAATTATTTTAATTCACCTTGTAGCTCAAGTGATTTTGATATACATGTTATATCTAGAAATATTTATAAGCTGTCTACACATGCAATTAGTGAAATCAAACGGAAATTAGTGCCAATAGATTTAACAGAGGATGAAATATTGGTGATTCCTTTAGTACAATAATTCAAAATGATTATTCTTGGTGATTTCAAGTATCCCATCATTTACATTTAATTAGCAATTTTTTTATTATAGAAAGGATACATAAGTTTATTTTTATATGAGCATGTATAATTTTAATATGATATCCTGTTTGTTGACTGATAATTAATGATCAGCTTCCTTTTGGCTACTACTAGGAATAATTTACATGTTACTTTGACATATTTCTTATGTTTCGTAACATAAGGCCTCACCTGAGACTGAAATAATGTATCATATGTTTTTAACTAACCAAAAATCAAATTATATTATTTATAATTTTGTCTATTTCATGAATATAACTCACATACATAGGACCATTAATACGCTATGGATCATGCAGCATCATATGCAGTGGTGTTTTTTAAAGAAGATCAAACATTTTCGGAAATCCCTTCATCATGGTTGCTACCAACAAAAACTTCCTGTTGGTGGCCAAGTGGGAAAAACGTTTCCTCCTTAATTTCAACGAAGAGTGCTCCAGATTGTAGCATGTGGACCATATTTGATGTTGAGGTGCTTGGTTACTATGGTAGGATATATAACAATAAAACTATAGGCTTAATATTTCTTCCACAGATACTCTAGATGCAGCTAGAAAACGAGCTTTAGATTCTGACTGCACATCTGGAGAAGACGAGAAGGGAAGGGGGTACCGAAGAAAAAAAAAATCACTGAGAATCATTAGTGATTCTGAGGATGAGTCACACAGCAGCAAAGGTGATTTGTACTATTTATATGTATACAAATGTGTGCTTACACCTCTACTTACATGTATTGACATAATATTAATCTTTTGCAGAAAATGGAGCTGGAAACATACTTTCAACATGTGACAATTCAGGTAATATGGTTTTGAAGAAGTGATTCATTTTTGTTGTTTCTTTTTCAGAAAACACACCTCGATATTCTAGGCCGTAACATTAATATGCATCTATCGGAAACAACTCTACAATCTGTGACAATACAGGTAATCTAGCGTAATATGGTTTGAAGGGTTAATAATTTTGTTGTTTCATTTTCAGAAAATACGCCTCGATCTACCCTAGGCTGTAATGTTATGTGCATGTACCTGGAAACAGGTCTACAATCTGTGACAATACAGGTAATTTTACATTTCCTATGGATAATATTATTTTTAGAAATTTGTTGTAATTTGCAATAAAAATAGTGCTTTGGTCTTTGTCGTTCTGCCATAAGTAAAGTTTTTTTAATTTAAGGGAATTTAAGCATGAATGTGCCTGAGATATATCCGAATAAGACCGTTAATGAGAAGTCAGATTATAACGAGGTACAAGAATTAAGAGGTAAAACCTTTTACATGACATTTTACCTTATTTCTTTAATTTTACACTGTAATTTCGTTATTGAAAATTCTTAGAAATTCTTTTATGTTCCAGAAAAAATTGATTATGTGATCAAAATTAATAAAAAAATTCTTATGTATGTAAAAGAAATCGAATCAAAACTTGAGAAAAATGAATTATCAGAGAAGAAAATCTCAAATCAATTTAAGAGTATCCAAAACAAATTACCTGTTGAAACAATAGAAGATTTGCAACAAATGGACATAATCATAAGGGACAATTATGATATCAAGGAGAATTTTGTAAGAAACTATTTCTAACAAATATTATTTGTTATTTTATGAAGCTTGTTGATTCATTTTGATGTAATATATGTATACTAAATTAATAAAATAATTCAGCAGACTAAATGCACTGCCGAAAATACTTGAATACTATTTCTGATGTGTTCTTACCATAAACTAGATTTGATAATGCTGGACTGTAGTTAATAAATGCTGTCCAAGAAACTAAATTCAACTGGTGGTTTTTAATATGCTGCTTTATTTTATTCATTATCTCAATAGCTAATGCAAACAATATTTTTTAGGTCAATTACGTCAAATCTATTGGTGGAGGTCTACAAAGGAGATGATTTCTCGTATTATGATAAAAATCATGACAAATAGTGTAGGATTGGCTGCTCACTTTTGGGAAGAGAACCATGTCGCCTTCAAAACCTAACTATAATGAATCTTATTACAAGTATGTATACATATTATATATGCGGAGTTTATTAAGCTTTTATTAAACATGAAAGATTACTGTTTTGGAGAATTTGCAATTGTCTGATTGATATCACTTTTGCAGGTGCTGTTCAGCAAGTATTTTCAGAGACCACTGAAAGTTCAATTGAACTTGTGGTTGCTGAATGGCTTAGATTAAGTAAATTCCGACAATCTAGGGAAAAAGTATCATAGCTTTTATAATCTAATTTTTATATAGTATAGGATATATATGTACCTATATATGGCTAATAAACAATATTACATTTATTTCTCAATTATTGATTAGGATGCATTATATCTGGATTATGTACTGCCATACCGGTTATATAACATAACAGTTTAATGTAACATCACAGATACATATATGTTACACAAAGTACTAAATTAGTTATGTAACAGTTATATCAAGGTTGAACATAATCTGAAAGTACCAGTTATATAACATAATGGTTTACTGTAACATCACGGATACATATATGTTACTTACAGTTATGTATGTACTACATGACTTTGTTATGTAACTGTGCTAGGCGTTTTTTGTTACCGGTATGTAACATGTACGTTACATGATACATAACGAAGCACCCAACTAGCCCATAATGTTATGTTACAGTTACATTACATTGTTCACTGGGAGATTATTTAATAAAAATAGAGGAAAGAAGGTGGAGAAAAAGTATGGCGATGAAATTAGAAAATTTGCTGTTACACTTCATTTCTTTTCAGCTAAAGCTTATAATTATGTTAGATCACGATTTGAAAATTGTTTACCTCATGTAAAAACATTGGCAAAGTGGTATTCTGTGATAAATGGTGAACCAGGTTTTACACAGGAAGCATTACATATGTTATCGATAAAAACTAGATGTTCTAATAAAAAAATTGTGTGTTCATTAATTATGGATGAAATGGCGATACGAGAAAAAATAGAGTTTGATGGGAAACAATACCATGGATATGTCAATTTTGGAGTTGAACACTTAAATAGTGAGGACATTGCTAACAAAGCATTGGTTTTTATGTTAGTTAGCATCAATGATACTTGGAAAGTTCCCATAGGGTATTTTTTTATTAAAAATATCAATAGTAGCCAAAAATCTAATTTAGTCTGGCAGGCTTTAATGGTAGTGTCACAATGCGGAAGTGTGATTTCAAATTTAACTTTTGATGGATGTGTAACAAATATTACCATGGCAACCACCTTAGGCTGCAAATTACAAAATCTTAGAGCCTTAAAAACCACAATTTCTGGTCCACACGGAGAAGTTAACATATTGCCTGATCCTTCCCATATGATAAAATTGATTAGGAATTTTTTTGGAGAAAGAAAAATATTAATTGATGGTGAAGGTAATGAAATTAATTTTAAATATGTACAAGAATTAGTGAATTTGCAAGAAAATGAAGGTTTGCATCTTTCAAATAAGTTAAAACATAGCCACATTTCATATTTTAAACAAAAAATGAAGCTGAAACTGGCGACTCAATTACTTAGCCAATCTGTAGCTGATGCACTTTTATTTTGTAAGGACACATTAAAATTACATAACTTTCAAAATTGTGGACCTACTGTTAAATTTATTTTAGTTATGAATCATTGTTTTGACATTTTAAATTCACACAAATTAAATCATTTTGGTTGGAAAAGAGCAATATGTAATACAAACATTGAAGACATTAAGTCATTTACAGAATCCTTTATTGTATATACATCCAAGTTAAGATTCCAAAATCAACAATTAGTTTTAGAATCAAACAGGAAGATGGGACTTCTGGGTTTTGTCATTGGATTGCATTCCATAATAGATATGTACAATAGATATATTGAAGCTTCCAATCAATTATTAAAATTTATTCCCGTTTATAAACTTAGTCAAGACCACCTTGAACTTTTTGTCGATTCTATACGATTACATGGTGGCTATAATAATAACCCAAGTAGTATACAATTTAAAGCAGCATATAAAAAACTTTTGGTGCATTCTGAAATTCGAGAAGCCTCGAAATTGCGTACCTTATCACAAATTAATATATTAAATTGCACTGTTGAAAAAGATCGAAACAATAATAAATTCGAATAATGTTATTTACACCAGTGACGAAAATTCATTTGCCATAAAAGATACAAGTGATCATAATTACAGTTTTAAAATTGAAAACTCACATTTATCGCAGTTCACTGAAGAAGTAATTAAATATACCGGTTTGTCGCTAAACGACTAAGTGAAACTTTAAAGTGTGAAATGTTGTATCAAGTTTATTTGGCATCAAAAGTAATATATTGTGCAGTTTTCTTAGTTTTAAAGATCGTGGTGGCTTAACATATCCATCTAGCGATGTTATTAATATTTGTTTGGAAGTTGAGCAATTGTTGAGGTCAGATATTAATTAATATTCAAGGCATTAAAAAAATCAATCTACAAAGGGTTACTGTTATTATTTTGAAACGATTTTTACACAAAAATGCATTTCAGTCAATTGCTCAACATGCTTTTGATACAAATCCATTAGAAAATCACATTGTTTTATTATTGAAAGCTGTTGTAAAAAATTATGTAAATATTAGGATTAGGTATATATGTAATAATGTAAGTTCGTGTGATAAAATTAGAAGCTACTATACAAACCTGATTCAATTTAGAGGACAATAGTTATTTAATCATTTAACTTGTTACAACTCTGTGTTACTACTAGTGTTGATGTTTGAAAAATATTTATAAATACAATTTTATATAAACTTGTAATTACAACTTGCTTTTTGTAATATTTGAATATGCAAACATCTCATTATGCAATTAATTGATAAATGCTGAATTTACAAATAAATGTATTAACATGTTTTAAGTGCGCCCATTGAAAAAAATTTGAGGACGCCACTGAGTCGTGCGCCATTTGCAGAAGCCATTTCCGTCTAAAAACCTATTTAATATACATTCTCTCCTCTTTTTTTTTACTCATTGTGTTAAAATAAGTTGTGTTTAAAAACTCACAATATCACAATACTAAACAATTATATTGAAACAAAGCTATAGGTTTGGTAACAAGTAATCTCATTAACTAACTTAACCCGTTCCCTGGCCGCGTATAATACCGGTATGATCTACACGGTGGATAAAACTTTATTCTAGAATTTTTTTAAAATTTTTTTTTAATTCTAATATTGTTGAGAAAAAAATTGGATGTATAAAAGGGGGGCGTGAAAGTTCAAAACATACTAAAAATATTGAAGAATAACAAATTGCATATATATATATATATATATATATATATATATATATATATATATATATATATATATATATATATATATATATATATATACAGGGTGGCGCATTAGTGTGACAAAGTCCCATATCTCCTTTATCTAAAGAGATACAAAAAAATTAAATACAAAAGTTGTAAGATATGTTCTGGTGCATATTCCAAAAATATTTTTAATTATACAGGGTAGATCATAAAAGCTTAGAAGTAATTAAAATTTTTTTTTTTGTAGAAAACCCTATATATTATTACATATTTAGATTCTACATACAATTTTAGACACATTTTATGTATAATGTCCTATACCTAAGTCTAACCGTTTTTGACAAATTTCAAATTTGTTGTCAAAAATGATGTTTGCAGGTCAAAACATAGGTGGAAATCTTTTCTAAACGAAGCCTTTATCAATTAGTTATGGTTGGTTTTCTTGGAAATGGGGACCTACTTTAATGGCCTATATTGATATTTTTGTAATACATTCATACAGGGTGATCAAAAATGGACAATAAAAAGTAGATTCAAAAAACCTATAAACTCATTTTTTTGAAATGGAACCCCCCTATTTTTTATCTTATTTAGCATTAAAAATAAGGGTGACTTTGTATAAGAGTGTATATTCCAAAAAAATGTAGTTTTTGAAATAATGACAATTTAACATTTTTTTATTGTAAAAAGGCTATACGGCTTTCAAGTTTTGTTATTAGTTGACCGTGACGGCGGGGCGCGGCGAAACAAAAAAATCGAGCACTTCAGATCGAAATATTACAATTTATTGCACCCCATATAAATAATTATTTTATTAAACGAACTTAAAGTAAATATTTTTTTGATTCAACAAATTATGTCCTAATCCTAATCAAAAACTTAACACCTCTAATGTAACTATCATCAGAAACTGTCAGTTGATAATTTGTGTGATGCATTAGTGTATTTTATAGCAAATTGATTTAAAGCTTGTGTTGCTGCAAATTAAACCTTTTTAGGGTATGTTATAGAAACCGTAGGTTAAGTCAGGTAAAGACTGAACGGCAATGTAGTATAGGCGATGATACAGGTAGGGTGTGCTTCGCTGCAATGTAATGTTATTTTTAAATATATACAATAATATACAATTCTATTTACTAATCACAATTACAATAAACAAGTACAGTCCACATTACGTAACATTTTGGTCCATCGAGCAATAAAATCTGGGTTCAGCGCGGTAGTGGAAGCTAATGTCCTGTAAGTTCATTCCTTTCTATTTTCTTACTGTTTAAACTGTTTCAATCTGCTATTGGTCTATTACTTGTATTTATTACATTACCATTATTTTATACGAGATGACTTTAAAACAACAACGAGGTGTTTTAAAGGCACAATTGACACGTCTCAATGATTATTTTCTCAAATTAGATAAAGATGAGATTTCTAGTAGCACAATAACGGAATTACAACTACGATTAGATAAATATGAACCTCATTGGGATACGTTTAACAACATACAAGCTTCTATTGAGGCTGAGTGTGCGGATGAAGTTCAATTAGCAACAGAACTAAATGAACGCGATAGTTATGAAAACGATTATTTTTCTATTATTTCAAAAATTAAAGACTTTGTAACATCTTATAATCGCAACCATGCTGATGTGTCATCTAAGGTAAACATTCATTTAATTCAAATGGCGATAGTTTGAAATCTGTGAAGTTACCTACTATTAAACTTCCTACGTTTAAGGGCTGTTACGGTAACTTTAATTGGTAACAAAATTTATAAAGCCAAGGCTCGGTGGTTCAGTCCTAATAGGCATTGGGGTGGGTTAATACAGTTAAATAATTATACATAATATTATATACAGAAATAAAATAAAATAATAATCAGGAAAAATGGACGCCACGTACTTCCAAGATAGTTATATTTGTAATTTACCTTAGTTCGAAGTACGAAAAACTAAATAAATCATAGAAAAATTATGGATAAATAGACACAATGGGGTCACAAAATTATAATCGCCATCAAAAGCAGATAAATGGTCTAAATGGTAATATTTGACAAGTAATAGAGATACCCGTAAGTTGATTAATAAAAAGGAAATAAATATTATTTTAATATAACATTGAATGATTGATCCAAATTACCTTAAATTAATCCTCGAGCGACAAAAAAGGAGGAAAAGTGATATTAGTTACGTTAATCTTACAAAGTTTTCAGAATTCGGTTTACCAAGTAAACAAGCGATCAAGTATATCAATAATCTCACCTGAAAATAACTTCTTTCCGGTGTCGTTTCCTTGCGCAAGTAACGTCCGAAATTACAGAAGCTAAATGGAAAAGAAACAATAGTAATTCGGACCTTAAACAATAGGTTGGTCCTAGAAAATGGATACATTAATTACTTGATTGACAACAAATTCGAATACTGAAGGTACACTAATAAATTAGGTTACAATAGGCAAACACATAGTTAAAGATAAAGTGGTTTACAATATTGATAAATAATTGAAACTTAAACAAAATTATGAATTTAGAAGAAATCAAATAAGCAAATAGTGACAGTGAAATTTTCACGTATAAATTAAGACTATAAAAGTAAGATAATAATTTATTGAAATGACTAAATTTTAGCTAAGCAAGTTATCTAATATTGAAAGTAAACAATTACTAGGTAAATTCGTGTGAGCAGACAGTAGTTTTCTTTATAAGTCATTAAATTAGAATTTCTTCAGTCGTAAGAAAAATCCAAAATGGCAGCGGTGTTATTTTTCTATTGACGACGCTGGATCAACTCGAAATGGTAGTGGGTAGGTAATATACGTAGAGGAGAAAAATAAGCGAAAACGAGAAGAAAAAACGCTACGAAAGAAAATATAACATTAAATGACGGAATGATTCACAAAATTACTGACCTTGTAAGCTGGTAACCACAAGCGTTAAAATTAGATAAGGAGAAACACAACACTCTTGAACGCTTAAAACCGTAATAATTATCACGTAACTTAAGTGACGCGAACTAGCATCAGGTTCGCAAAAATTAATTATTCATTGATCGAGAAATCCGGAAAATATCCGTTTTATTTTAATTAGAAAATCATGTCAATGAATCGCGGTTCAAGTGAAGCAAAAAAAATCCAACTCACTTTTTTTGTGTCTATATCCTGCAACCACGGAAACAGAAAACAAAAACGAAACTAAAAGCGGAAACAAAGGTTCGAGATTAACGAACGCAATACACCAATGAGAATCAAGTAGACTGCAAACGTACGCTATCCGACAGTAAGAAAAAAAAAAATGAAAACAATTTATTCCATAGAATAGCGATCCTAGAAATGTGACCAAATTAATTAAGATAACGTTACAGGGCAATTACGATAAGTGGCTCGAATTCCACGATGCATTCAAATCAATTATTCATGATAGCGTAGAAATATCAAACATACAGAAATTTTATTATTTAAAGTCATCTTTAGAAGGTGACGCCGCACGTCTTATAGAGTCAATCGAAGTGTGTTCCGATAACTATAACGTTGCGTGGAAACTTATTACAGAGCGATTTGAAAATAAAAGGCTAATCGTTCATAACTTACTAAAGGGCATTTTTGATATTGCAAAAATTAACAAGGAATCACATAAAGAGTTACGATACTTATACGATACAGTAACGAAAAACTTAAGGACTATGAAGGTATTAGGGCGATCTAGCGATAAGTGGGACGATGTTATAATTTTCTTAGTTACGTCAAAATTAGATTTAATCACTTTGTGTTAATGGGAGTCACTTAAATACCAAAATGAATTTCCAACTATGCATGAAATGAATGAGTTTTTAGATAATAAATGCAAATTGTTAGAAAAAATAAAGACACTAACGATTTAAAACCAAATTTCTGATATTTCAATTTTTCTAAAGGTAAAAATGTGTCAAGTGTACATTTAAGTAAGATTTCGCAATCATGTCACTGTTTTTATTGTAAAAAAGAACATGTCAATTACAAATGTCCAGAATTTCTAAATCTCTCTCCCAATACCAGAATATTAGCTGTTAAGAAAAGAGGATTATGTATGAATTGTTTGTGTCCGAATCATTTGCAACGGGACTGTAAGGCTTCTACTTGTCGACATTGCAATAAACAACATAATACTCTTTTGCATATAGAGGACTCGCCAAACAATAGAGAACTACCTGTTCAACCAACATCTTCTGACAAACCGGATATTGAAAACACGGTTACAATGCATTCCCTTAAAAATAATAACTTTGTACTATTATCAACTGCATTAGTATTAATACCTGACAGACAGGGTAAGTGGCATAAATACATAGCTCTTCTAGACAATGGGTCACAAAGTAATTTTGTTACAAAGGAATTATGCGAAAGGTTAGGATTAGAAAAAGAAAATGTAAATATGGCTATTAGCGGGGTAGGTGAATCTTTACAAGCGTTATCGAATCAAGTTACTATTTCTATTAGGTCTATTAACACTCAGTATTATACTAAAATTAAATGCTTAGTTATAAATAAAATTACAGAAAAATTACCTAGACAATCTTTCAATAAAAACTACCTAAATATACCTGACAGTGTACGGCTAGCTGACGAGAGTTCAATGAAACCAAGTCAATAGATATTTTATTAGGGGCGGCCATATTATGGGAGGTAATAAATAAAAGTACTATTAAACTAGGTCGTGGAAAACCGGTATTGCAGGACACAAAATTGGGTTGGATCGTTGTAAAATTAATTAATGGAATAAAAAACAATTTAAGCTTACAGTCTACTGAGTGTACAAATATAGAACATAATTTAGACAATTTATTAACCAAATTTTGGAAAGTTGAGGAATGCGATAATGATAACAATCATATGACAGTAACGGAAAAATACTGCGAAAACCATTTTTTAAAAACACACAAGCGTGATAAGTCCGGAAGGTTTATCGTAAGCATTCCCTTTAATGATAACCGAAATCGGTTAGGTGATTTTAGACAAACTGCTTTGAGCAGATTTATAACAATGGAAAGAAAACTTGAACTAAGGCAATCCTTGAATGAACAATACAATCAGTTCATGCAAGATTATCTTAATTTGGGTCACATGTCTGAATGCGCTGAATCTGGAGTAGAATCGCAGGAATATTACTTACCTCATCATCCAGTTATAAAAATACCAGTGTTACTACAGTTGCGAGTTGTTTTCGATGCTTCTACGAAAACAAGTTCAGGCTATTCGTTAAACGATATTCAACACACTGGACAGAATTTACAAAACGATATGATGGAGATTTTGTTACGATTTAGGCAGTATAAATACGTTATTACAGCTGATATTTCTAAAATGTACCGTAATATCTTAATAAATGAGAATGAGAGATGCTTTCAAAAAATTCTTTGGCGCTTTAATCCCAACGATGAAATTAAGTCCTATAAATTAAATGCGGTTACATATGGGACAGCGTCTGCCCCATTTTTAGCAATGCGAACCTTACAACAGATAGCTGCCGAAAACAAAACAAATTTTCCTCGTATTAGTAATATAATTTACAATGATTTCTATATGGACGATTTACTAACTGGTAGTGACAAATTAAACGACCTAATTACAATCCAAAACGATATCTACACTTTATTGGCTAATTACGGCCTTGAACTAAGGCAATGGCTACCAAATAATCAAAACTCCTATAATCAATTTCGAACTAATGATAAGGTAGAAGCAAACATATTGCATTTGGGTGAGAGCAAATATAATAAGACCCTGAGAATGCTATGGAATGCATGCAGTGACACTATTGAATTTTCAATTAATTCTAATTTTAATACAAGGGATTCCAGGAGAACAATTCTTTCAGCTACATGTCAAATTTTTTACCCTTTGGGCTTATTATGACCGATCATAATTATAAGTAAAATTATTATGCAACAATTATGGCAATTAAGGTTAGATTGGGATCAACCGGTTTCGGATTCCATATCCATAGAATGGGTTAAGTTTAAACGCGAACTTTCAATTTTAAACAATATAAATATTACAAGACATGTTATAACCCCTGACGCACAAGCTATCGAGTTACATGGATCTGCAGATGCATCTGAAAAGGCGTACGGTGCCTTTGTCTACGTTAAACGCAAAAATAGGGATAATATTTATAACTGTCATTTATTATGCGCTAAGTCAAGAGTAGCGCCGTTAAAACAATTGTCGTTACCACGGTTAGAACTGTGCGCGGCAGTCTTGTTAGTTAATTTAATAAAAAAGGTGCGCTATTCACTTACAACTACGGTATCGAGAATATATTACTATACCGATAGCTCAATTACCTTAGGTTGGATTAACGGGTCACCAAAAAGTTGGAAAACCTTTGTTGCTAACCGCGTAAGCGAAATACAAGGTTACTCGGAATCAAATCAGTGGTATCACATATCATCTAGAAAATCCAGCAGACTATCTATCGCGTGTTTTCCGAAAGATTTAGTTAAGTTAACGGCTTGGTGGCATGGTCACATTTTTTGCTATCAGAGGGACAGAATTCGAGGGCAATGAACAACTATTCCAATATTTGCTTACCAGAGCAGCGATTAACGAGTTTAGTAGGTGTATTAGATGACGATTTTACCATAAACTCTAGATATTCATCATTCTGTAAATTACAACGAGTTATAGCGTATTGTTTTAGATTTTTAACAATTCTAAAAGGTATCGGAAAGGAGAATAAGACCTTTAACAGTAAATGACTTGGAATTATCATTAAATCGGATAATTTTGATTTGTCAGAAGCAGTGTTTTCGCAATGATTATACTATATTAAGCCAAAGCAAACAATTGTCAAAGAAAAGCAAACTGCTATATCATTAAATCCATTTATCGACGCGAATGGCCTAATAAGAGTAAGGTTGCGGAATGCTAATCTATGTCCCAAGCAGAAACATCCGGTAATTTTGCCAAAAGGTGACGATTTAACCATTTTAATTATGAGAAAGGAACATGAGCGATTGATGCATTGTGGGGTTCAGCAGCTGCTATTTGCTGTAAGACAAAATTATTGGCCCTTAGCAGGTCGAAATATGGCAAAAAAGGTCGTTCGCCAATGTGTACTGTGTTTTAAACATGCTCCTACGACGTACGAAACAATTATGGGCGATTTACCAGAAATGCGTTTTAAACAATATTTTCCATTTTATAACACCGGTGTGGACTATGCGGGTCCATTTCTTATAAAGGATAAAAAAGACAGAGGTTGTAGATTAATAAAATGCTATATATGTCTGTTTATTTGCCTGTCCACTAAGGCTATTCATCTCGATCTAGTGACCGATCTCTCTAGTGAAACCCTTTTTAATTGCTTAAAGAGGTTTATATCTCGCAGAGGTAAACCCTTGAATATTTATTCAGATAACGGTCCATGTTTTAAGAGCCAACAGAATTTTCAGCGATTTCTTAAAGGAACAGTCCAATTTTATCATTCATGTAATGACTGATGAGTCAGTTAATTGCCACTTCATCCCCTCGTGCGCCTCATTTTAGTCTGTGGGAAGCAGGTATTAAAAGCGTCAAAAATCATCTGACACGTGTCTTGAAAGATGCAAAACTAGTATTTGAACAGTTTTATACCGTGCTAACGCAGATTGAGGCAATTTTAAATTCCGTTCTTTAAGTTCCATGTCCAATGATCCCAACGATCTTACACCTCTCACGCTAGGTCATTTCATTATTGGAAGAACATTTAGTGCGATACCCGAACAGAGTATAGAAGGCATTAACATCAATCGGCTCAACCAGTATCAACATTTGCAATCTCTAATCCAACATTTTTGGACGGGATGCACAAGGGGTATAAACGAACTACAGCAGAGGAAGAAATGAAAGGTCAGTGGACCAAACGTGAAGGTCGATTTAGTGGTATTAAAGGAAGAGAATCTACCTCCGTTCAAGTGGCCTTGATACAGCTGCTACATCACCAAGTGACACCAATGTGAGTGGTTTCAGTGAAGTTGAATGGAAATATTGTGAAACGCCAGTGTCTAGAGTTTGTGTTCTACCGTGTAATTAAGAGAACATTTACCAAGCATAGTATTAAGGGTTAAAGATTTGTTGAACTAATATTAGTACGTAAGTTCAAGGCGGGCGGCATGTTGCTGTAAATTAAACCTTTTTAGGGTATGTTATAGAAACCGTAGTTTAAGTCAGGTAAAGACTGAACGGCAATGTAGTGTAGGCGATGGTACAAGTAGGGTGTACTTCGCTACAATGTAATGTTATTTTTAAATATATACAATAATATACAATTCTATTTACTAATCACAATTACAATAAACAAGTACAGTCCACATTACGTAACAACTTGAATTAAAATTGTAAATAATGAATTTTTCGCAAGCCGAGATGGTTGATATGACTTTTGTTTTGGGAGCTAGTGATAAGAATACGCTCTTAGCAAGAAGACTGTATCAACAACGGTTTCCAGAGAGACGGCAACCTGAAACAAGGGCATTTGAAAAGCTTTTGGAGCGTTTTGAAAGAACTGACAATGTGTTATATGAAAAAAATACTAGGGAAAAACGTGCACAGACTGAGGAAAATCAATTAAATGTACTATTAACAGTTACCGAAAATCCATATATTGGACCCATTTCTCAGCAGTTTGGTGTTGAACGACGTACGGTACAGCGGATATTGAAGTCTCAAAAAATGCACTCCTATCACATTCAACTACTTCAAGAGTTGGTTCCTGAAGATTATCAAAGACGACAGGAATTTTGTCAATGGGCTCAAAACAAAATAAACCAACAAAGAAATTTTGTTCATTTGATTTTATTTACAGATGAGGCCACATTTCACAGAAACGGAAGTGTAAACAGACACAATTTTCATTACTATTCTCAAACTAGATGGTCTTTAAATGTTTGGGGAGGTGTTGTCGGTAATCATGTAATTGGACCATATTTTTTTGATCAACGAGTAACAGGGGAAGTATACTTAGACTTTCTGCAAAACCATCTACCTAATTTGTTGCGTCAAGTGCCACAGGATACGCAACAAGAAATGTGGTTTCTTCATGATGGGGCCCCAGTACATCATACAGGTCCGATAATAACTTTTTTAAATGCTAGATATCCAGAATGTTGGATTGGGAGGGGAGGACCTGTTGCTTGGCCTGCTAGATCCCCAGATCTTACTAAAATGGACTTTAGCATATGGGGTACGTCAAAGAGCAGGTTTATAAAATACCGCCTACAACAAAGGAAGACATGAAGATTAGGATTAGAAACTGTTTTCAAAACATTAATGTTGAAATGTGTAGAAATTTAAGCAGCGAATTTGAGAGACGTATTGCATTGTATATTCAAGAAAGAGGCGGACATTTCGAACAACTTATTAGGTAGTACGTATTTGACGTGTTTCTAGTACTTTTATCTGTATAATTAGTTACAGGTTTAGTTACATTAGAGGTGTTAAGTTTATGATTAGGATTAGGACATAATTTGTTGAATCAAAAAATATTGTTTTTACTTTAAGTTCGTTTAATAAAATAATTATTTATATGGGGTTCAATATAGCCTTTTTACAATAAAAGAATGTTAAATTGTCATTATTTCAAAACTACAATTTTTAGAATATACACTCTTATACAAAGTCACCCTTTTTTTAATGCTAAATAAGATAGAATTAAAAAATAGGGTTTCCATTAAAAAAATGACTATAGGTTTTTGAATCTACTTTTTATTGTCCATTTTGATCACCCTGTATGAATGTATTACAAAAATATCAGTACAGTCCATTAGAGTAGGTCCCCATTTCCAAGGAAAGCAACCATAACTAATTGATAAAGGCTTCGTTTAGAAAAGATTTCCACCTATGTTTTGGCCTGCAAACGTCATTTTGACAAAAAATTTGAAATTTATCAAAAACGGTTAGACTTAGGTATAGGACATTATACATAAAATGTGTCTAAAATTATATGTAGAATCTAAATATGTAATAATATAGGGTTTTCTTTTAAAAAAATTAAAATTACTTCTAAGCTTTTATGATCTACCCTGTATAATTAAAAATATTTTTGGAATATGCACCAGAACATATCTTACAACTTTTGTATTTAATTTTTTGTATCTCTTTAAATAAAGGAGATATGGGACTTTGCCACACTAATGCGACCCTGTATGTACCTAAATATTTGTGTATTTTTTAACGTTAAAACCAGTGGCGTACAACCAACAACAACAATATTAATAATAATATAATAATAATAATAATAATAATAATAATAATAATAATAATAATAATAATAATAATAATAATAATAATAATAATGTTAATAATAATAATAGCGAAACAAGTAAAAATATTGAAAAATAATGATAAACTAGTACTATATACATGTATATACACAAATGTCACTAAACACTACGTTGGCAATGTAAAAATTCAAAAATCTATACCTAATAAAATTTCGAAATATTCTAATCACTAAACATTGCAACATTACATTCGAGGCAATCTATTTGAGTTTGTTTCCGCACTTTTGCACACAACACACCGTTTCTGCCCATGGTTTCGCTTGCCGTCTACACTAGGCAAACAAGCGGGAAAATGTCTTGCCGTCAGTCGCGCTGGTACATTTGGATTTACAGTTGATCTGGTCGGTTTTTTTGTCGCATCACCATATTTTTCAAACAAACTATAAATTACGTATAACCGGTAGTCCAAATGGTTACACTTACCGCAACGATTCTTGTAAATAACGAAGGAATTGAACATGGCCACATAAAACATGTGGTGAAACATCTTTTGGTAGTACTTTTATAACCTCTTACGTGATATGCTATATGTGACCATGTACTGATCGGCTAAATCAACACCACTCATACCAGTTTTGTAGTCAACTACAACTTTTGGTTTAAGTTTCTTTATGAACTGGTTCCCAATTTCCACAATGTTGTTGGTATGAGTGGTGCTGAGCATATTCACGTATTGGTTATCCATCCAGCGTAAGTAAATCCTAAGGCCACAAAATGCAGACACGGTCTCTCCTTTCTTCAGTTTTCTTTTAATCAAGTCCCTGGGTAACCCTTTCCTGTTTACTATCTTGGTTCCCAAACCATCCGTTTGGAAAGAGCACTAGATCTTGAACAATTCCGGTGAACCATAGTAGTTGTCGACAACGGTTCGGTGTCCCCACCAAGTAGCCTTTCCGCCAAGGAAAGGACGACCTAATGGTTTCGTGCATGCGGATATATTCATCCCCGTACTTCTGTGTCCAGATCAGCATTTTTCCGGTATACATGATTATATTCCACACTATCCGGATTTTGCCTCACACAGTAGATAAGATTCCATTCAAACCGTGACCTTTTTTTGAATGTACACTTTCCAACTAAGGCGGCCTTCCATAACAAAGAGATTTGTCAATGGACACATCTTTCCCCAGAATATAATTTTCTTGAAATTTCGGCACAAGATACTGTAAAACAAGAAGAATTTTATATAACTTGACGTTATCTACATTTGTATCAAATTGATGATTATTGCTAAAATGTAGAAATCGGAGCAATAAAGAAGCTTCTCCCGTCATCATTTCATAAAAATTGACGTATCCACAAGCCGTTTTCTAGAAAAATACATTGGAAGTGTGGGTTTCTGAATAACCCTTGAAGCAACAAAAGTCCCAACAAAGTTTTACCTCGTTGGCTGATGTGTCCACCCAATATAAATCTCTAGACCAGCGATGCACATACCTCTGCCCGCGGGCCACATGCGCCACTGTCGATATTTATGCCAATGAATTTTAAAATTGTTCCAAAAACTACAAAAGTATCTTTAAGTACCTACTACTTTCTTGTTCAGGTTTACTACGTAGGACAAGTATTCTAATTGCCGGTCAAGCATATTGTTACGAGACTAGAAATTTGTCGAATCAACTAGATTATTCGAAGATTCGCGAAACACGTCGTATTATCCGAAGGTTCTCGATGTTTGGTAACTCGTATAAATACGACGCATTAGCAGCTAATATAGAACAGCAATTAGCTACGAAATCGAAAAGTTTTGACTATTTTTCTATAGCACTCGACGAATCTACAGATATAAGTTCCACTGCACAACTCTTAATATTTTACGAGGTGTAACACGAAATTTTAAGTGAGTGAAGAACTGATTGGTGTGAGCTCAAAGCTCTTCTGGAAAAATGTTCTATAATGGATTTGGATTTAACGAAAATATCTGGAATTACGACTGACGGAGCACCTTCAATGGTTGGAAGTACATCTGGGATAGTAACTATGTTAAAAGAGTATTAACAAACTAAAAACATAGATACGAAGGAATTAATGCAGTTAGTTTCATTGCATTATACATCAAGAGGCCCTCTGTTTTGATTTGAAAATGTGATGAAAGTTGTAGTACCTACTGTAAATTTTATATAATCACGAGGTCTCAATCACCGACAATTCAAACAATTTCTCGAGGATATTGAAAGCGAATATGGTGATCTCCTGTTTTACACTGAAGTAAGGTGGCTAAGTCGTGGGTGGACACAAGAGCGGTTTCTTAACTTGATTGAAGAAATCAAAATATTTCTGGCGGAAAAGAAAAGGACGTCCCCGAACTCGACAACCCTGATTGGCTGTGTGACTTAGCGTTTCTTGTAGACATCACAAATCACTTGAATGTCTTAAATACGCGACTCAAGGCAAAGATCTATTAATTTCGCAGTTATCTCATGTTTCGTCCTTTCAATGCAAATTGAGTCTTTTCAGGACACAAATCAATTCAGCCAATTACGGCCATTTTCCGAACTACAAAAAATTATGGAGAAATTCAATAAAATTGACGTCAATTTCACTTATGTTGAAAAATTGATATTTTGATACAAGCTTTTCAAGATCGTTTTGTTGATTTCAAAAGTTAAACCTCTATTGGACATTTTCAGCAATCCTTGCAACATTTCACGAAAATGCGCCGGAATCAATGCAGCTGGAATTGATAGACATGCAAAATGATGATAATTTACGAAACAAGTTTAATGAACGTGATTTACTCAACTTCTATCCTTGCGTTGATAAAACGCTTATAAAAGTTGCGCATAAATGCATTGAAATGCGCAAGCTTATTTGGATCGACGTATATTTGTGAACAAACGTTTTCAGTGATGAAACTTAACAAAACAAAAATCTAAACCGTCTGGCAAATAAAATTTGGAAGCAATTTTACGTGTGGCGACAAGTAATGTGGAGCCAAATATAAAAAAACTTGTTAGTTCAATGCAATGGCATGCATCAAAATAATAAAACATGAAATATTACATTGTACTGATTAGGTTACATTACGATTACATAATTACAACAAACATTTTGAATGTTTTGTATTTGTGTCATTGTTATTCATACTATTTAAAATAAATATTTTTGTCTTAATAAGTTTTTGGCTTATAATTTTCCTGAGTGGCCCCTGTTTCCTATAAGTCTGTGAATCACTGCTCTAGACCCAGCAGTCACCTCCCACTTGTCCTTTTTCCGTAATTTTCTGCTCCGTATATAAATTGGTTTGTTCAGCAATGAGTTGTGCAAAGTTGTCATCAGTAAAACATTCGTAAAACTCTACCGGTTCTTTCGCAGTCATAATTCCACCTGTCGGACCATGATCATGTTCAAAAGGAGATAGTTCCCGAATGTGTCTATCCTCAACCCATATAGCGTGCTGAATTGATTTCACGTCGTCATCTTCGTCGACACCTGAGGCTTCATCTTCACTGGAATCATTATACTCTCGGACCGCCTAAGAGATACAGGCTGCAATTGAGTGAGCCCACTTGGCCCTGGCTGTGGACTCTTTCCTCTAGCGGGAATGTTTTCCTCCGCGTCGTCGTCATCGAATTCGCTATCAGAAAATTTATCGGCACTATCACTATCCTCCTCCGTTTGATACGCCAATTCGCGTAACAAGTCTACATCTTTCTCCTCTATAGTGCTAAATCGACGAGCCATTGTTTTACTAAATAAAGCACCAAAAAGGATTCAAATTCACTAAAACAAAGCACCTACTTGTAACAACACGTAAAAATTAGAGTGCGTTGGTTCTGCTTTTATTTGAAATAAGTTATAATTTGACCAATTTACACAATTTATTTGAGAATCTGCTTAGAAATCAAACGAAAACAATTAAAACAAAATTATGATCGGTACATTGTAAAATTATTTTGAAAGCACCTAGAAAGGTCTTGCTTTGTTCTAAATAAAACTTATGCGCTGTCAATTTACACCATTTATTTGAGAATGTGGTATAAAGCAAACAAAAGGCAATTAAATTCTTATCAAAATTAAACAAAAATAACCTGTACATTGTAAAATTATTTTGAAAGTACTTACCGAACAAATTGGTCTTGATTTTATTTGAAACACGTACAAAATATTACAAAGAAAATTCTAACGACGCACTTACAACTCAAATAAAATAAAACCAACAGTGAAACTACACAAAGATGAAGGATTCTTGCATTTTAGCTATTATTATTCTAAGAATTGGTGTTGTAAAATTTCCCAGATGTGAACAGAACAAGAAGCCCTAACCTTTTAAGGAATGTAAACATTTCAATTTATTGTAAGCAGTGACATTGTACAAAAAAAACTTGTACAACAAAATACAGATTGAAAGAATGGTTTAGAAACCAGAAAGTATGTTCTGCAACATAAAGCAGGGCAAATGCGCTACTTTCTATGTTCCTATGTTTATTGAAATTACTTATACAGGGTTCTATTTTAGTGGTTTTTTTTCTACAACTACTTTTTAGAAGATGTCAGGATTAGTCCTATTTTTGGAAGTCGCTGAAATTCATGTTAATAATTGAATAAACACGATTTCTTCTATTGAGGCTTCCGCACAATGTTGGATGGTAAGGTGTTGCTTCAGTTGAAGCTTCCGCACGCTAACGGTTTAATAAACTACGTAAGTAAAATGTAAAATAAGCCACGCCCACAAGTTGGCGGGGGTAGGAGTGGGTGTGGATGGTGACCGGAGTGGGGGCTAGGGTGAGTTCGGCTTCTTCTCGGGGGATATTTTCAACAATAAAGTTAAGATTTTGATTGACTGAAATCGAATACTGTCAAGAAACACACTAAAACGTACGAATGAGAATGATCAGTTTGATTTATCTGAATTTTAAGTTTATTAAGGTTGATTCCACTTTGAAGATATTATAGGTACGGTTTCACAAAATATCGGAGAGGCAATAAAAAATCCTTACTGAGTTTCCTTCAACTACCAGTGCCTACATCTGATTTCAACATTCTATAGGCGTAAGTAGACTATAAAAGTGCAAGGCTCTGATTTTGAAACAGCTTCAACCATCACCTTACATATAGAAATAACGTTTTAAAAAACCAGTTCTAAAAGACTACTTTGAAATAATTTACAGTTTGAAACAGTTCTCAATACAGTGTTATCTATAAAAAATATTTCTAAGGAATTTTGGAAAGGCAGTTAATTAGGCAGATATGCGAAACGTGAAAGGGCCTGTGGTAAATAATATTTCAGTATTTTTAGAATTTGTTGTTAATATTTCATTTCTAAGGACGTGTTAAAGTACAAGGTAGTGCTTCCGGTGGTGGTGCGTCAGCGTTGAAAAACACTGACGCAGTAAGTAGAAATAATTTTTATAAAAATTGTACGGCACCGTCATATTTACAATACTACCGTGAGACATTAATCGATTTATTGTTTTAGATGCCGTCAACATCTACAGCCACTGATGATGCCCATATTCAAACGCCGTCTACACGTGAAGTCGTAAGTACAAACACACGTTTTAAGTTAACTGATAGTATTTAAAGATGATTCTCATATTTTACGCATCTTACTCTGTATGTTTTTAATTATAGGGTACAACAGAGTCCATATATGGCGGTGGTTGTGGTGGAAATAGCTCATCACCCTTAGAGGATAATCAATATTTTAAAACGGTGTCTACGGAGGACGTTTAATATAATGACGAAGAGGGTTGTGTTTAAATTTAAATGCTGATGCCAATCAATGAACAGTTACATGGGTTAAGACATGCAGTAATACATTTCTGTTGCACAAAGATTTATTAAAATTACATTTTTGTTGCAGAACACTAGATAAATTGCTGACAAAAGTGTGTGCAGGGTTTAATCTTGCGGACAGGGTTGAGATGGTACTAATTAACACTAATTTCCCGGGAAACCCCTAGGATTCCTATCCGACATGTAGATCAACTGAACTCGGCTGTAACTTTAGAAAAAATCTTACAGAGCAATGAAATACGTTGAATTTTTAGGTAGACAGAGCTGTATTACCTGTGGGGTATGGTGGACTAGCTCGCCAGAGAGTGAGAGGTGTCAGTATTGCAGAGTTTAGCGGCCCTAGAAGAGGCATTATAACTATCAATAATAAAGACAATTTATGTTTAGGACGGGCATTATCGGTGGCCATAGCTGTAGCCGAGGACAATCCTCAATTGCCATACCTTCAAAAAGGGCGAGCTATTTTGAACGTACCGCCACTAATGTTGATTTAAATAACGGACAATAGCAATTTCAAGGTTTTTTTAATTAGTTACACCATAGTTCTGTATAACCACTGATTAGGGCAGACAGTTTATTTTGAAGGGCCAAAAAGTTCCATGCGTAAAGTTTTAAATTTAATTTATGAAGAGGAGTATTATAATCTTATCACTAGTTTAACCGGACATTTTCAACAAAGTATTTTTGTGAGCTCTGTAGGTGTAGAACTGATTGCAACGAGCATCATAGGAATTGCCGTAACATTTGTCCATGTTGTCATAACAGTCCCGCTTGCCAGTCTGCTGACTCTATCATTTGTGATGAGTGAAATAGGGATTCCGCGGAAACCAATGTCTACAGCACCATAAACGTAGCGGTCTTTGCCGCAAACTCCAACGTTGTGGTACTTTTTAGTGATTGCATGGAATGGCGAGAATCCTCATAAATGTGGTTTTGCACATTACACCACCTGTAAAACCGAAAACCCATCCGTTATTTTTGTTACGTGTCAAAGAGTACGATAGACTCGAAAAAACTCCCAAAAGACTTCATTTTTGCGCCAAGATACACCTACACGAGCTTCGAAAGGCTATAGAATGGGGGTATCTAGTTTTAGAAGTCACTGAAGTATGAAGTTTGTCAATACGACAGGGATAGTCTGAACGGGGTCTTTTCTCGGACTACATCGACAACTTCGTCCAATTGGACAAACACAAAATTTGCGTCAATTATTACTGACCGTACGAGTTTTCAAAGACTATGATTGATCCTTCCAAGGAGGTTCAGCCCATTTTAAACGTGAACAAGGAAGTTATGGTGGTAAACTGGCTTAGAGCCGAGGATTGGGTGGAACTGCACAATGCCGGTCTTGGCAGCTTATACAACCGCCAAAGATCGCCTGGTGCTGTACAGCTACCTGAAAAACTTGCCGAACGGGTTTTATACTTTGATACAGATTCCGTGATTTTTACGCAAAGCTCTGATGAGTGGGCTCCACCTGTCGGTGATTTCCTTGGTAATGTGACCGATGAGATGGAGGCCTATTGAGTTGGTAGTAGAATCACAGAGTTTGTGAGTGGGGGTCCTAAGAATTACGCGTACAAGGTCTTCTCTACACTACAATGAATACATCACAGTGTGTAAAGGTAAGGGAATCACCCTAAACTATAAACATTTCCAAGTAATTAATTTCGACACACTAAAGTCGCTAGTGTTGGATGGCATCGAACCTGTGCACGCCCAAACTGATCGTAAAAGTGTTAAAACCCCTGCATACGAAGTTGTCTCAAAGCCAGAGAACAAGGTTTACCAGGTGCAGTATAGTAAACGTCAAAAGGAGGGTGGCTATAACACACTTCCTTACGATCTAGCCCCAGTTTCAGTTTCTAGCTTCAAAAATCCAGTTTAGCAGCCACGTGACTATCATTGAATCCATTCCCATTCCATACAGTTTTATTTACATTTAAACACAATGATTTTAATTTTAGATTATGATACACAATTCCAGGTAAAACTCTTTTGTTATATGCCTTTTTTACTAATTTACTTGTTTCTACCGATGTACGCAAAACTTGTCAATAGTTAATTTAGATTAGTAGTACAAATGGATGGTGTGTGTCTCTGTGTATGTGTGTGCGTCTGCGTCGGCGCCTGCTTCTGCGTCCGTGTCCATGTCCGTATCTGTGTCCGTGTCTGTGTGTGTGTACGCGCGCGGGCGCGCGTGTAGTCTTAACGTGTCATTATAAACACATTGCTTTGTACGGTTTTTGTCTGCCCCAATTACAGTGTTCAGTAGGTTCAAGTGGTTTGTTGGATCAGTACCATCCAACCCAGATCTAACCCTTTCACCCGACATACTTACCGTAGAGCGCCAAGGCTGCTAAATGGGAAAACATTGGATAAAAATACGTTAGTAGCTTTCAACCTGGGAACATAAAATGAACTCGCCGTATTACGAACACACAATCGAAGATATTCGATATTTGGAGACTTAAGGGTAAATTATTATTGCATAACAACACCTGATGATGAAGCATTCGTGAAGTAAGATAAAGAAAGTGTATCTGAGAGAAGATTCAAAGTTAATGTCAGTATAGACACAGAGAATTCCTCTGTGAAGAAAACAGTAATTGAAGATCTATCAGATAAGAAGGTTGTTGCTGATACATGAGATATAATGTTAAAAATAGTACTACTTATAATAAATTATTAAAAACACTTTACCTCTTTATCACCGGTAATAACCAAGGTGTTTTGATAGAATACGATTTCAGATCAACACCTTGAATTTATTTCCATGTTACTTTTCGCTTTAAATTGAGATGTAATTGCACTAAGTTAACGTGTGTCTGCGGTTGCCTCTCCTCTAAGGGAGGCCTGTCAAAAAGACTCAGGATGCTGGCATCTGGACCAGCCTCATCCCTAAACCCAGCGGTGAACTGACAAAAAGGCTCGCTATACTCCCAAAAGTGCATTATTTAGGGCTAAAGCGACTTGAAAATTTTCATCAAGGGGTTGAAAATGGCCCCCGAAAAGAATCCGCTAAGAAAAGGAGCGGAGACTCCGAGAAAATGGCCTCCGAAAACGGCTGACACCCTCGCATAAAGTTCACGGGGGGATCTGGGCTGAGTGCATGGTCCAATCAGAAACTAGGGGCGTGGCGGGGGTCACTAAAGGGGGGGAAATTACCACAGAGGGGCGAAGACCAGAGAGCAAGTTCCGACGTCCAATACCTGTCTTACTAGATAGTATGAGAGCCCCCAAACCATTTCAAATTTCCCGCCAAGGGACTCGACAAAGGGGACGAACACAAGTTCCTATACCTGGCTTGCGAGATCCTATGAGGGTCCCCATTTCAAATTTCCTGCCAAAACGAAAACTTCCGGTATGACTCATAGTTAAAACAAAATGAGGGTCACTTATTAAAATACTATTTCAAATTTCCCTCCATTGACGTACAAATGGCTGAAAAAATAGCTGTCCAAACGAAATGGCCGCCAAAACAAAAATAAGAAATCAGGGGGCGGTGGCCGGACGACATGCCTTCCAATCAGAACGCTGTATGCGCGCGCAAGACTACTGCTGTTGCCTACCCTCTGCAACTATTAAACATAAAGATCTGTTCTTTCGTGGAAACGTTTATATACATTTTTATGATTAGTTCCATAAGTATTTTCTTAGAAATGTTTAATCTACTAATATATATATATATATATATATATATATATATATATATATATATATATATATATATATGCAATAATGTCCCTATTTAGTTTATCTATATAGGGCAAACCATGCAACATGTTGATTAGAAAATTTTCGTTTCCCAATATCGTAGCATAACGAAAGTTAGTTTCAGGTTAGAATCGACCATTGGAATCCAATTAAATTATTTTCAAAATGGCGGCACTTCCGGTTATGCCTGAAGAAGCTAAAAACTTCGCTATCTTAAATGGAACTCCTAATTTTTTGCCATGTTTGGGATTTTTACGTTAAATCTAAATGCCTGTTTGTGTAAAGCGTTTTACATCTGAAATGTATCATTTCCGAGTTATTTTGAAAAATATAAAAATTTTGACAGTTGGAAGGTCTCACGAGAATCGTTATTGTGCTCCAACCGCTCCAAATTTCAGAATCCGTTTTCTAGAGTTACAAGAAGACCTAACAAACAAGGTTTAGTGAGTTTGAGTACAAAATGGAACAATACTCAAATATTGATATACTTAATTTGCTGTATATTCATGGAGAATGCTGCAAAATGTTCATGAGAACTAGCCGCGTGTTTAACGAACGAAATCATGATTTGCAGCCGATGAACAAGACAAAATTCAAACGAATTGAGTCCAACTTTTTGTGTTTCGGGAAAGTTAAATCCACCAAAAATGTTTATTTCGAATATTTCCACGTATCATCACAAAGCTTAACACAATCTGTAGAAATGGATTTCGGAATAGTTGGTAGTTACTTTTGCTATAACTCCAAGTTCCATTTCCAAAATTTGTTGCTTGGATTCCAAATCGTCGATTCTAGCCAAGAACCAAATTTCATTATGCAACAGTAGTAGAAACTTGAAAATTTTCTAATACTAACTCTATATAATTTCTCCCTTACCAAGCTCGGGAAATAGTGGGTCTGCTAAAGGCTTTTCTTTAATTTTATATTTATTTTTCGTTTTCGTTGTATGGCCTTTATATAGATTGCTAGAAAAATTAACATAATGATAACTATAATAATTTATTAATCGGTACGCTTAAATTCTGAGTTTGTAAATTATTTGCTTCTTTCAATATGTTTTACATTGGTATTATTAAGATTTTTTAATTTAACTAGTGGTGATGGTTTCTTTTCTTCATCAAAGTCACGTTAAATTTTGATAACAACTAAGTCATCGTGAAGGCTATCTTCGGGTTGGTATATTCTTCCGTTAATTTCTAATCGGCAACCTTCTAGCGTAATGATTGAAGGGTGATAAATTTCGTACAGTTCATTTGTTTCGCAGGTGGCTTGTTTGGTGATTGATTGAATTGGGATTATTAGAACTTGGCCTGAATTAAATAACTTTAAATACAGACGGTTTCACATGAAGATTAGCTGGTCTAAGCAAAAATTAGTAACTCTTTAGTTACGTTAGTACTTATGCCCTTGAGATAAACCTTTTACTTTTACTTACGATTATATTGCGTTGGGGAAACGTTGAACTTAACAATTAACGAATGGCTTTGGTGTCTTACTGCTTAACTAAAAATAAAGTGATTTGATTACTTTTCTTTTCGAAATGAATATTCACGGTAACAATAGTAGTTGATATGTAAAATCTACAGTTAACATTTATTTACTGGACACTTAATTTTTGTACTGATTTGTCTGTGTCTTTCTATATGTGCTAGTTAAAATTTTTTCTTTCAGCTAATTAAATCATTTTAACATGTTTTGTATTTCTATGTAATAATTAATCAAGTTTGTAATGTGAGCAAAAAAGCTTCTAACTTTGAAATGTATTGTCCATAGAGTTGAAATAAAATAAATGTTATAGCATGGTATGCAATTGTGTAATTTGAGTTGCATATGTACACGGCGTACGGTTTGATAATATTCGTGTAGTGGAATATTTCACTTTCTGTATGGAAACATGCAAAGGTCTATTTATAGCACAATAAAGTGGTTATATAGTGAATTTCTTATTAAAAGTTAAGTAACGAAAAGTAAACCATAATTAAAAATAAACTTACAAGCTTACAAGTTTCAATTTATGTGTATTGTATTGTATCAAAAATTTCTCAAACAAACAATATACATAAAATTTCATTGTTTATATGAACTTATGCAAATTATATTTCTTATTAAAAATTTATGAAATGTATAAAGAAACTGTACTTCACTGTTTCTTTTAATTTTATATCAAGTAGAATTTTCATTAATAATATGTTTGAAGTTAACTTTTTTTTTAATTGTTAACCTCGAAATTGATCGACTGTGAACTTCTAATAATAAATTAAACGTTGAATTTTTCTATAATTCCAATTTTTGTAAATGATGATTCGTGTTGTTAACAAAATAGTATTAACAAATAGTGCGGAAAGTTTTTGTTTATTTATTATTGTAATAAATATATCTCATTTTAGAATAATCTCTCTCTCTCTCTCTCTCTCTCTCTCTCTCTCTCGCTTTCTCTCTCTCTCTCTCTCTTTTATTTTGATGCTATAACCTCACCATATGTAAATTACACATGCTTTAACTAGAATCATTTCTTAAACAGTGTCTAATTATGCTGCAATCAGCAATAAAATCATTTCTGGAACGATCCAAATAGTTATATATGGACGCTTTAGATAGTTGTAGTAACAATATGAATCATAATTTAACATTGTGCTGTTGGTGTTGTCAAATTAGTGATGGTAGTAGTAGTACCATTAAAAATTAAAAAAAATGAAGGTTATTCTTCTAACAGATTGACTATCATTTCAACATAAGGATAATTTATCGGAAGTGCATAAACAAGCAGCTAATGAACACTTAATCAATTCAAGGAATGGAATGAACTTCTAAGATGGCATTCATATGTAGAATTACAATTTTTCCGATTCCGAGAAATTGAAAATAAAATTGTTGGTCAAATGTAAACGAAGAAGAAGATATAACTATGATCAACATGATGAATCTTTATTTAGCAATCTTGGTATTTATTATAATTGGAAATCGATTAAAGGATATGATAGAATTTTGAAAACTGTTAGGATAGAAAACTACAACTGCTACTCTTGCACATTTAATGCTCATAGTGTAGGAGAACTATTCAGTTTAAAGAATATAACAATCTATAGATTGGAATTTCTTGAATCTTACAATCTGGCGTGTTTCTATAAAAAGTTCATACAACTTGTTGACTACCGTCGTTTTCGTGAGAAAGAATTCCATGGTAGTAATGATGACATTTACAAAAACATTGAAGATGTTATAAATGTTAAGTATACTATTAATTCACATAATACTGTATGCTTAATGGAGATATTATATTATCGTCCTGCTTATCTAATGTATAGCGTTTACTAAATAAAGAAACATTAATAACTATGATTTGTTTCTGTGATATCGATTTAGCTATAAATACCCTGCTTTATCTATCTAGGTAAACAATGCTAGCTAAGAAGCGAAAGAGTGCAGGTGGTTTATTGAATACTCTAATCGATAAACTTTCCGTTGAATTGCATTTACCTGGTTACCACTATTGTGGTCCTGGTACAAATTGACTGAAACGACTCACACACGGTGGCCCTGGTATTAATCAATTAGATGCTCAGTGCAAACTTCATGCTATCAGTTACGGAGATTACCGTGATTTAGAAAGCAGACATAAATCAGATACAATTTTAGAAGAAAAAGCTTGGGAACGCTTTAAATCATCAGACGCAACATTAGATGAACGAACTGCAGCTTTAGCAGTTGGTACAACCATGAAAACAAAGAGAAAATTAGAAATCGGGTGCAAACCAATCTGAAGAATAAGAAATTTACGTATTACAATAGCTAAAAAAATTAAACTTAAGGGAAATTTGACGGACACAATAAAGTCAGCGCTTTCTACGGCAAAATGTGTGGTAAAAAGTTTAAAACATTAAAATTCCTAGAGTAATTCCCTTACCTAAACAAGGGAGGTTTTTACCATTTCTTATTCTGTTATTCGCAGGATTATCGGCAATCGGTGCTGTAGCTGGTGGCACATCAAAAATTGCTAAAGTCAATGAAGCTAAAAATGCCAAATAATTGCAAGAAGAGACATCGCGCCATAGTCGCATAATGGAATCTATCGCTGTAGGCTCCCTGAATAAGAAAGGTGGTGCACTTTATCCTAAAACCGTACAAATCTGGTGGTGGTGCGTTATACTTGAAACCGTTTCCAAAAAACCGAATAGATTACATGTGGACCAGATTCAGGAATATGGCCATCAAGGAATTTAAATGATTATTATTTTACAAAGTATAAGTTAAATGTCTACTTATACAATATCGTCTTTATTGATCCATTACCTTTCATCCAATCCCCACCACTTTACGAATAACTTATTATTGTTGAAGTGAAGTACTTTTTTCAACAGGTACACGTCAGGATACTTTGTTTTCTGTAATTCGTGTTCATAAAAGCCTTCTGGTACAGGTGTTCCTTTCATGTCTTCGAACATGTATGTAGTGGGGTTAGTAATGTGACCTTTCACTATCTTAAATAGTTCATTAGACCAATCGGGTGTGTATCCTTTGAGGAAAATACTTTTAAATTTTTGTGCTATCTCACCCACACAATATCGATCCCTATTGAATGTCTTTATGTGAGTGAGTAGTAATATAAGGCCGATCCTAACTCAAAAAGTCACTAGATTTGAAAAAAGTCACTAGATTTCCAAGGTCACCTTGGGGGTCAAATCATAGCTGGTTCGCGTCCTCGCTAAAATATGGTTGTATCATAGCTAAAAATAGCCGGTTCATATCCCCACTAAAAGGTGGTCGCGTCATAACTAACAAATTATAGTGACTGCATCACCATTAAAAATAGCTGATGCGCGTCTTCATTAAAAAATAGTAGGTGAACAAACATGTGCGGTTTGAATCTCTGCTATGCAAATATGTCACAAAGGAAATAACCACATATATGGTTCGTTTTTGTGCTAGACACACTGCTGGTTCATGTCCTCTCTAAAAGGTGGTCACGCCATAGGTAAAAATAGTCGGTTTGAGTCTTAGCTAAAAATTCTCCAAAAAGATACGTTGAAATTGGATGCAGTATTCATCTACTTCTTGCGCCAGTTATACGAATTGTTTGTACATACAGGCTCCTCGTTATGAAAAGAAAAGATTGGGAGAAGCTACTCAAGTGGCAAACACATCTGGAAATGAGGTATTTTTGTTCCCAAAAGACTGAAAACCACATTGATTGCCCAAATATTAACGAGGAGGCGGACCTTGAATTCGGAATTGCTTGGTAGCAATTTTACCATTTGTTACAATTGGGAAGTAGTAAAAGTTGCATCATCATCATCAGAAAGACTATTAAAAAGCATAACAATTCCGCAAAACCACGGCCGTTACTGTACGCTGAACAAGAACGGCACTCAAGAGATTTTGAAATTAAAGGATACAAATAACTGTCGGTTAGAATTAATGGAATCATACGGTCTTTCCTGTTTCTTTCAAAACTCATCGAACAAGTCAACAACTACCAATAACGATAACATTTATCGCGACTTTGAAAATGTGTTGAATTACAAGTATGATGAAAATTTTTACAATACACACATATGAATAAATAAAATATTGGTAAAACATATGTCTGTTCTTGATTGTAGCAATTACTACCTCCATGCAATCTTAGTTGGGAATAGGAGAAGTGCACGTGGGGGTGGTCTGGTTAATACTCTCATTAATAAGCTACCCATTGAGCTCCACATTTCCGGGTATCGGTATTGTGGTCCTGGAACTAAATTAGACAAAAGGCTTCAACGTGGGGATCCCAGTATGAACCTCCTAGATGCTAATTGGAAAGCTCGAGATATCAGTTATAGCGATAGTAAAGACTTGGTTAGTAGACATAGAGCGGATCATATTTTGGAAAGAAAAGCTTGGGATCGTGTTAAGGTATCCCACGCAGTTAGGTGAACCAATAGCTTTCGGAAGGTAAAAAGAAAGTTATGAATGGGTGTCTGCAGAACAAAACGACCACGTAGCGGTCTATTGAAATTACGTCGAATAATTACCAACAAAATGAAAAGCAGTCCTAGTACCATAAAGGCTATACAATCAGTTCTTATAGCAACAAAATTGGCTGTTAAAAGTTTAGGCGGAAAGGGAAAAGTAAGTGTTCCCAGAGTAATTCCCCTGCCTAAAGAGGGTGAATTTTTACCATTTCTTATACCATTATTTGCGGTATTATTGTCCGTTCGCGCTGCCGGAGGGGCCGTGGGTATTGCAAAAGCGGTTAACGCACGCAGTAGTCCGAGGCAAATGTTAGATGAAACTTCACGCCATAATCGTACATTGGAGGCCATCGCTGTAGGAAGGAAAAACGGCGGGGAATATTTTTGAAATCCTATCGGCCAGGACATGAAACCAATAAGAAAAAAATTTAAAAATTTTCGAAAATGCCGTTGACTTATGTAGAGCTAAGAAAGCACGGAAGTGATGTATAATACTTCTGGGATGTGTTTATGAGAGATAATATGTTTAAATTACCAAGGAATAACGAGGACGGTATTATTAATTCAGATAACCAAGAGGAACGTGGTACTCATTGGGTTTGTTACAAAAAACGTGTATGGCACTATGATAGCTTCGGAAATATTCCACCACCGAGAGAAGTTTTTGACTACTTTCACGATTGCAAAATACACTATAATTACTCTCGAGAGCAACAATTCGGTACCACAAGTGGACATCTCTGTTAAACTTTCTATATAAATAGCATACTCAGTAGTTGGTGACGTATAGTCACCATGTCAATCACCTTCAGTGTAGAGGGCGTCGGTAACAGCGAGTAATAACCTTTATCCCTCGATTGAACTTGATTCCGAGAAAACCTACATAATCGGTGTCGTCGGATTTTACGGTTGTGATAGCATAAGGAATATACACGCTAGAAACGTTAAATTTTATTATATGAAAGCGACAGAACTCAACGCTATTGAAATTGCACATGGCGCATACGAGTTGGAAGAACTGAGCATCTATATAAAAGCGCATGTTCCTACAAGTCTCTTTAGTTTAAGGGCAAATAATAATACGCTCAAGTGCCAGCTTAGCTGTGAATTTGCGATAGATTTTACCCAAAAGGATGCCATTGGACGTATGCTAGGTTTTGAACCGCTGATATAGAAGCTAACGTTTTACATATCTCTGTATTAGATATACAAATAATTAAACATACAAATATTCACATTGACTGTAATATTGTCGAAGGATCGTATACAAACGGGAATCCCGCGAAGGTAGAAATAGACGTATCTGTCCCACCAGGCTATTTTTAGACTAAATTCATAGCAATCCTCAATATTTGGAAGTAAACACCACTACAATCCGTAACGTTTCAATAAAACTAACGAATCAGAAGAGGGAACTAATCGATTGCGGGGAAAGCAAACCATTTACGGTACGGCTAGAGTTAAAAGAATATGGGCTTAAGAATTAACCAAGGTCCGTTTCCATCCTTCCTCAATGATGCCATAAGTAAAGGACGTGAGCGTAAATTGGTTTATTCGAAGACGAGGCGTGCTGACGAATTAACGTCTGCGAAGAGTACTTTCTGGAATCTGTAGGGTTAAAACCACACAGAAATGACAGATTCGTTAAACATATTTTAAAGCGCACGTTTTGATGATACCATTACCAAGTTAGATACTTATACATATCTTTCGTACGGTTCTTCTAATTACGGATTGTCTGATGAGATTCGTATATTAATACAGAGTCAAGATTTGGTTACCGCAACATATGATAGTTTCCTGTACATTGAAGGTAACATTGAATGGATTTCGGCCGTCAAAGGAGCCGCCGTAAAAACATGTTACGTAACAAACAACTTTGCACCATTCCTTTTCCAGGAACTTCGCTACGAGTTGGGAGATTAGAAAGTGGATGCTTGCAGAAATCCGGGTATAACGTCTGCACTCAAAGAATACGTATCGTACATACCGAATGAAAGAAAACTTCTACGGCATCTGAGATGGTCGCCCAAAAATGAAGAACCGTTACAAGTAGAACACGCTGAAAGCAACAAAGAAAAACATTTTACCGTCTGTATGCCTCTAAAACACATATTCGGAAGTATGGAAGATTATCGTCAAGTTATCGTCAATATGCGATAGAAGTTGGTGTTAGTACGTCCCAGAAGCGATGCTGATTGTTATAAGGGTACCGCAGACGATGCTAGAATAACTCTAAACAAAATTCAATGGAATATTCCGCATGTGACGCTAAGCGACAGTGCCAAACCAAGTCAGTTCCAACAAATAAATAAAAGTACAACCATTACGATTCCGTTTCATAAATGAGAACTGTAACGAACTGTCAGCTTTAAGTACAGTCGGATATATGGTCAATTAAAACTTCCACTCAATCGGAGAAGCCTCGTTGGGCAATTGTAGCATTTCAAAAGAGGAAAGGTTTTCAACGACGGAAAGAGCAACATTTTAATTTTCAGGAGGCTACTACGCCACCAACAATCATGAACATCAGGATGTATTGTTTGACTATCCACATTTCAAGACATGCCCAATATTCGTAATGGATAGTTCAAAACAAAATGAGTCACTAAAACACTCGACGGTAGACGTAAAGCTCGAAATGGAAGCGTTGGAGGCGTTTGATGCCGGCATCGTTGCCTATTGCCTCATACTACATGATGCCATGGTGCAATACAATCTTCTGACACAACTATAGTATGTTATAACAATTTGTTGTAATATTAGGTGCATAAATAAAGAATCATATTGACAAGTTGTGCAGTTTTAATTGAGGCTCACGAACAACATGAGAGTAGTGGTTCAAACTCAAAAACTACCTATTGTAAATGTCGATGATTTGACCCGAGTTGCAAATAGCGAGATACAACGGCATGGGAATTTACTTCCAAACAGCGTACGCGCTATAGTTCGTGGTCCTTCAAATTGTGGGAAAACGAACACCATGCGCAGTCTCCTAACTGAACCGAATGGTCTTCGTTTTAAACACGTGTATGTTTATTTGAAATCGTTGAATCAAGAAAAATATCGACTCTTGGGCGAAATTATAGATCCCTGAAAGATATGGGTTATTATTGCTCCAGCGATAATGCTGATATTGTGGAACCGAACGTGGCAAAGTCCAATTCAGTGTTTATCTTTGACGATATCGCTTGCGAGAAACAAAACCATGTTAAAGCGTACTTTTCAATGGGACGACATAATAACATTGACTGTTTCTACTTGGGTCAAACCCATACTAAAATCCCCAATTTGATAGTGCTCTTCGAATAGGACGATTTGAATTTGCGTCACATATATGAAGACAATATCGCCCCAATAGTAAGCTTGCAATTGTTTCGTGACATGTGTTCAGAGAGTTGGCGAAATCGATATGGATTCATGGTAATAAATAAGGACGCTGAAGTACAAAACGGTCATCTTAGGAAAGGCTTCGATCAGTATTTAATACCCTAGCGGTATCGTTAAAATATCATTTGGAAACAAACAGCCCACAAGTAAACAGCCCCGTTTCAACAGCATACATAACAGACCTGTTTTAAACACAGCTGTTTATTTACCTGTTAAAACCTGTTTATCTGTTTTATTGTTGATCTACATCGATTAGTAACAAGAGATTAGCGTTGACAAAACATGTAATTCCAAGTTCGTAAAGCTACACAGCAATAATATTTTTTAAGTGGTAGTAATTATGTTAGTCCACTCGCTCGACTTCCGTATTTTCACAAAAATCCTCTGCATCAAGAGACGCTATCGTTCCTCGAGACTGGTATGATTGGAGATATAGCACCCCAAGTGGAAGAAGAACATGTAGCACAACGATGGATGATCTTATGTCCACGCTCAATTCCATTAACTGCTAAAAACGCAATTCTCTATTACCTATGATTAGTTCAATGTGGAAAATAAGCGTTGAAGTAGTATAGCCGATCCCATCGAACGTCAAGATGCGTTAACCTTGTAACACTATCAACTGACGAGGTTCCATTTAAATGGGAACCGCTTAAGACAGGTGGCTAATCCTCAAGAAGATACCGATGTCATAAATAAAAGCTACTTCGAGTTTCGTCTCCAGTTAGAGAAGTCGCTTATAAATAGTGCTCGTAATTACGTTGAGTTAGTAGAGGCAGATTTGAATGCAATTAAAGAAACCTTAAGTAAATTGATAGAGGATGGAACAAGTGGTAAACGCGTTGCATAAACCGCCACGCAAAAATTTTTTCGTAGATGTACTATTATTAAAGGATTCAGTGATGTATGGTAAGCCGATTTAGCTGAATTTGTGCCTTACGCCAAACAGAAAAAAGGCGTCAAATACATACTGGTACTTATCGACTACTTCTCTAAATACATGTGGAAGAAGGTATTAAAGGCGAAGATGGGTGCAGACGTGAGAAAAGCTACCCAAACCATTTTTACAGAACGGGCGCCTAACAATCTGCAAACAGATGCTGGGAAAGAGTCCTACAATAATCATTTTGATAAACTCATGATAAAGTATAACATTAATCACTACTCCACCTCAGCACGAAAAAGGCTAGCACAGCAGATATAGTGATTAGGAGTATCAAGAATACCCTGTACAATACATTTGGACTGCGTAGGAAATACGTACGGATTAGAGGACTTCTCGAGGAGGTAACGATAGAATAGAATAATCGTGAACATCGGACGATCGGAATGATACCTAGCGAAGTAAATGCTAACACAACGCTTAATGTATATTCCAATCTCAAAACCTTTAATAAAAACAATCGATTCATATAGGTGGGCGACATAGTTCGAATTAGTAAATTTAAAAGCATATTTGATTATATACCAAATTGGTCGAGTGAACCTTTCAAGATTGTTAAAGTACGCGTAAGCAATCCGGTCACGTACTTTCTAGAAGACATGGAAGGTAGACCTATACTACGTGGATTTTATGGGCAGGAAATGTAAAAGGCTAAATATCCGGACGTGTACGTGGTGGAAAAGATTATTCAACGTAAGAAGAATAACGTGTACGTAAAATGGTTGGGATTAAACGAATATTCGTGGGTCGATGATGACAATGTAATTTTATAAGCATATTATTGTAAATACTTAACCATAAATAAAAACTCAGCGTACTGTTATATCGTTTTTTATTTCATCTCACCATACAAAGGTTTTTGTAACAATGTCTTTCTTTGCCTGGATTTCTGAGTATTTTGGTATTCGCTCAGCTCCGTGGATAGCCAAAGTGCATTGTCTGGACCGTTTGTTCATCCAAGGAGCGGATTACGATTTCTAACGCCTTTGCGAATATTTTCCAGCAACCGTTCGTGCTCTCGTTTATCACAAAGGTCATCGGACGGCTTAAACGTGTACTTGATATCCTGGTCCTTGTATATATTCCAAAGAATTTCTAGAGCTTTATAATTGGCTTATTCAATGGCCGTACAAATAGCGTCGTCCATCATCACCGACAAATTCTTATACTTGCCTAAGATACTGTGAACACTAAATGGCGGCTTACTTAAATCAACTATATACATTTTGATGTGTGGCAGTAAGGTAAATGATTCAAGTTGATTAGCCGTTATACATTCTCTATTTGCAATCTTAGACATATTTACAACTTTGGTAATTAAATTATACAGTTTACTCTTTTATTGAACAGCAATGTAATTTTATTCGCACACACACATTTCTCGTGTGCTCGAACGTGTTTTTCTGAACGAAAGCTACAACTGGCGCTCATGATCTGAAATGCAAATACAAAAATTAAACGTTACTGAAAATTATTCAGACGGAAATCGTTGCCCAAGGACGAGTTGTAACAGCTTGCTGTTATAAATCGTTGATTAATTAGGTGCTGATGTTTTTAACACTGCCTCATTAAACACAGATTCTTTGTAATCCTGTACAGTTATTTCTGTAATGCTCGCCGCAGTGGAGCCTTTTGATTTTTTAATTGCGTTTTATTTATTCACTCGGTAGGCATACACCTTGGCACGAAGCCTAATAAATTCTAACATAATTTTACCATGATTTTCATTCTTCATTAAACCGGACACCTTTCTGTTGACGAGAGGAATTCCATAAATGTTATTGCATTCATAATCAGATGTATCAACCCGGTGAATATTCTCCTTAATGGATTCGTATATGTCGGCAACTGTGACAGCGTAAATCAGACTATCGGTGCCCGTATATAATAATTTAACATCATTTTTAAATTTCGGCAAAACGTAATTATAACCAAAATCGCAGAGGAAAGTTTTTGAGATGTCGAAGACTTCAAAGCCTGCAAATATGGGTTTATTAAAAAAATTTTTAATCGATTCATTTCGGTAATGACCAAATTCTCATCGAATATGGTACAACTATGAAAATTAGGTCTTGCGATACACTCACGTGCACATATCGACCCTCCTATTTCCTCACCAACCGTACGTCCTTATATTTTATTACACTTTCCATAAGCTCGCCATAGACACTGTTCACCATTAATTTAAAAATGTGAATGATAAATTTATTTTTGGCCTGCTCTCTCATCTTTGCATTTAACTTGATGTAGCTTCGTAGCCACGCTGATTGTGTAAAACGCAAGACACGGTTGATTTTTATACGTTTTAACCATGTTTTACATACAACTGCAAGTTTTTATAGTGCACGATATAGTGCCATTTAGGATACAAAGTCAACAACAGTTTCTTAATTTTAGATCCTGGTGAAATCATATGTTCGGGCGCAAACGGCAGGTCACTGTGGGAATCATGCAAATCTCTCGGAAAGTCTAAATCGCAATCCAAAATGTACCCAATCTCGCAATCATCAGGATGTTTTATTATGTCCAAGTCCTCAAAGTTCTCCACAAAAGTAAAGATCCCGATTGATACATTAAATAGGTGGTTCGAAGTTCAGGATTGAATCCATCCGACATGTATTTGTTGTCGGCTTTCGCGTAACGAGTACTGCATTGAGTGACACCTCCCTAATACCCTTCTCAATGAACATAACCTGATCGATGTCAGTTAAAAGTTCCAATCTGACTTGTGCAATTTTTAGCATGACATCAAATGCTACACCGGGAGCCGTATAGTAATGTAAGAAGGTAGGTTTGCAAGCAGGTGTTGCGAAAAATTTCAAAGATGTCCGCTAAAAGAAGCACATCAGTTTTTAGATACAGGTCCGAATACTGGCCCAAGATTCGAATACATGCCATACTTTTAAAGCATGCTCGTATGCTTCGCTACTGAGCTTCGTTATGCAAATAACTAAACAATTCCTATTTTATACGTTCTCTTTGTCTAACGACAAGAGTTTAACAGGTCCAGGAATACCGGTTGCTAGATCTTTGTGTTTGCACCTCCAACATCTGGATAATTGGACGATTTTTCTAAAATTCTGTCAATATCTGCGTAAATAGCAAAAGGAACTTTTTGCTTACATAAATAGTGCGAGTGTTTCGGTAACAGAATGTTAGAGGAAAAATTATATAAGCATATGTTACAAAAGAATGTTTTGTGTCCTCGGTTGGAAAGTTGGGAGGACAGCGCATGCACGTGAAGTAGTAATATCGGTTGTTGACGTTTGCCGTCTTTATACCGTTCTCGTTCGAGGAGAGTACTAATAAATTTATCGTGGGAAAATCATTGTTGTGATTATCACTTATCTTGAATAGAATTACATGCTTTTTTACTATGCAGTATAAGTTTACGGATAGACGGTTTAGTTTTTCAAATTTTTTTATATCTATTAAGTTAATGGGAAATTTAATCGTGCAACATTTCAATACCTCATCGAAATGGGGATAGCTTCCTATTATATCGGGGTTTTGCTTGCAGGATACAAAGCGGAGACCACCGACCAATGTAAATTTATCGTTATTTTTAATATTAACAACAGCGCTCTTTAGTGTAATAAAACGTGGAACCTTGATGAAAGTAGAAATGCCTCCCCTGATGGGAACGTAATTATTTATGTTTACTTTCAAATGCAAAATTTCATTTATAGCAAATCCCGATCCTTCCCCTTGAAACTCTTCCAGTCTAGCTGCCAATTTGTCAACTAGTGCCTAAGTCAATAACGGAACTTCTCGTAGCAAAATTTTTCCTAATTGCTGACAAATAAAATTTTAAAAGATCCAAGTTGCTCTCTATTCTAAGGGAATTTTCATTCCTATTATCTAAGTAAACAGTATTGGTAATAGCTTTCTTTATCAGAGAAATATTGGTTCTAAGTAGCTAAATATGTCTAAGAATTCATAATTTTGATGTATTTCTAGTCAACTCAACCAGGAAGCTGCTGAGGGCAAACAGAGATGATGAGGATGACGAAATACTTACCAACACTAAACTTATCATGAAAATATCCAATAAAAGTATTTTAGGTTTGCCGAAATTTGCTCAGCGGAATCAAACCGAGCATACACAACCCAATTATTTCACAAGACAACAAAACACGTAATACATTTTTGGCATCAATAAACAACGTCTTGTATAGACCAAGTACTCCGTAAGGCAATATCGGGCATTGAAGTAGGCAGACGCTACGTTGCATTTTTTTTCATTTCCTGGAAAAGTATCCTCCCCCCAAAGTGCTGAATAAAAAATTTATGATAAACAGTAAAAATACTTACGTTGGTAATATCACTTGCATCAGTCCTTTACAGGGAATAACTTGACGACTCTAAAGAAACAAACGAAGTTATTATTATTAAAAAAACAAAAACCAAAAGTTCTTCAAAATATAAAAGTTTATGAGGGGCAGAAAGTAAAAAGTGAAAAAGTTCAGGATGCTAACAAACATCGTTTATTGAACTCGGAATGTAGTGTGACAATATATTCCGACGATAAGTCGAGTTCAAAGCAATTATAATAGAACGTTTTCTTTGCAGAACAACAGCGTCACTACCACAGCTGTCCATGCCTCCGTTGTTAACAGAGGACTCGTTTCATCAACTTCAATAGTAAGTTGCAAACCACAACAAAAAAAAATTACCTAACTTGTACATTTTATCACAGCAGCAGTCTTTTACACCCTCCGGGGTCCTTTCTTTACCAACATGTACAGTAAGTTAAGAATTAATGGTTCAAAATAAAAAAAAACGTAATTTGTGTTTATTCTTCACAGTACCCGAAAGCAAATGTAGACAATGGTGGATATCTACGCCAGAGATTTTCAAGAATATTTCTACCCGACACCAAAACCTGGTCCATTTACAACCGCAAACTCCGACATAATTAGCTCTCAAGACCATCGAAAAGATGAAGAATATGGAGTCTGTATGAAGGCAAACTGGCGGCTGCACTTAAAATAACGGCGAAGCTGAATGCTAAGGTGGAGACTTCACGGGCAGAAGGAAAACTAAAGGAGTAACTGAGCTGCATAATTTTTTTTTGTAAATTTTGGGGCTAAGATGCATAAATAGATAGATATGTAGTTTGTAAATATTTAGAAATAACAATTATATGTAATATTGATTAAGTTATTGTGATAAATGTATATAGTTGAGTACCGGAAATGATGCTCCATACAGGAAATCAAAAAAATCCTGAAGTGATGCTAGGCTTTAACATAGCATTTATGAAAAGGGCAATGAATACCTTTACAACAAAAGTATATATCATATGTGTGCGTACATAAAAATGAACTAAACGTAAAGAAAATGAAATGGTACAAAATCGTATGCAAATGTGCGTAATGTGTGAACACAAGTAATACTATACTGACTTCCATAAAAATTCCAGCACCTAGAATTGATTGAACGATTTTATTGAAATTTTCGTCAACGACGTCTTTCATTAGAACAAACAAACGATTAAAATTTGAAAACGGAAGAACAAAAACTAAAAATGTTTTTCAATGAGTTGTTCCGTCACTATTTGTAATGGTACTCATTTAGACGGCGTGGCAATTGCTACCAATCAAGTGATCTATAGCTGCATGTGGTATATCAACCCAAGCTTCTTGAATCCGCAGCCGGAGATCGTGTAAGTTATCTGGAGGGTCTGGTAAATTACTCAGTCGCCTACCGACCTCATCCCAAACATGTTAAATGGGCGACAAATCAGGCGACCGAGCAGGCCATGGGAGGGCGGCAATGTAAGCTTCTTCCAAAAAACGTGTTGTAGCCCTTCCCGTATGAGGGCGCGCATTATCTTGTTGGAAAATGGGATTTTCCAGCCACTGAAGATATGGAAGCGCAACGGGTTCTAGACAATGGTAATATACCCAGCGGTGTAACATATTGCACCCCATATCATCACTCCTTGTGTGAGGGATGTGTTGCGTTTCTCAAAAAATTTTGGATTTTTACATCCTCCACGCATCCGTCTGACACTCCTACAACCATCGTGCGCCTACAAGCAAAATCAAGACTCGTCACTAAACACAATTCGATTCCATTCTTGCGCCCAATTCGCTCTTTTCTTGCTCTAACCTAGCCTGCGTAGACGGTGAAGTGGTGTAAGAGGAAGACATACAAATGGACGATATGAACGCAACCCACAAGACCTTATTCGGTGATAAACAGATGACATTGACATTCTGGGTCCTACACCGCTCATGCAATAATTTGCAATCGATCGAGTTGAAAATCTGTCTCTTGTGGCAAAAGTCTTAAGCAACGTTCTTCGGGATCTGTAGTCCTGCGGGGATGTCCAGATCCAGGGCGACGTTACACCTCTTCCTCGAACCATTTGGACCAACATCTCAATACCGTTGTAACATTTCAGTTTATACGACGAGCAATTTCTCTTAACGTAAGTCCGGCCTCTCCATTGCCAATAATACGGCCACGATCAAAATCAGTTAATTGGGAAAAATTTTGATGTTGACGTATTCTTGGCATTGTTCTCAAGTTCAAAACGAAATTGTGAACAAACCATGTGCAAAATTGACAGTTAATTACACACTGATTGGTTTATTTCTTCAAATTTATTGTTACTAAGTGCAAAGGAAAAAACAAAAAAAAAACTACTAGCTAGATTTTATTCAAATTTTAATCGTTTGTTTATTCTAATGAAAGACATCGTTGTCGAAAATTTCAATAAAATCATTCAACAAATTCTAGGTGTTGCAATTTTTACGGAAGTCAGTATATGTACTTTACTGTTAAAAAAATGAAATTAAAACAATTAGGACGTGATCTGAAACAAAAAAATCAGTTGAATTAAAATAATAATTTACATATAAACCACAACGTTCTATCGAGGTCGGAATAATTTAAATTGGCTATGTATAAAAATCTGTACTTATATGAGACTGTTTACGTTAATTGTATAAAAACGACATCGTACTAAAACAAAATTAATTGTTTTGTTTTGAAAATTCAAGTCAAAACATAATTTACGTATAATATTCTACTTATCTTTTTCCGTTTTATTAAAATCTAATGATTCGGTGAAAACTGCAATAAAGACCTTAACTTTCAATAAAATATGCATGAATTTTTCTTACCAGCCATTATTTTAATACATAAAGGTAAAAAAAAAACAAAAAGTACTTCGCGAATACCATTACAGAACGGACATGTTTCGAATTTATCAATTTATATTATAGTGAATGGTGAACAACATTATTATATAACAGTGCCATATGATTATGCGTAAGTAAAAGAATGTTTTAAGTAAGTATAAAAGACGTATATGTGTAGAAATGAAAAGAGACAAAACACTAGCCAACAAGGACGTGCGTAAATGTAGGGTGTAGGGGGGGCTGAGAGGGAGGGGCATTAGAAGTATTTTTAAATTTGCCCATAGTTCTCAACCGAAGTTAAAATCTTTTAAAACAAGATTGCGTTTTACAAGCGGCATCTTTTGCATTTATTAATTTGTCAAAACATGAAAAATGGTCCTAAAATTGACTATACAAAGTTAATAAGTGTTAAGTGTGGTACTTTCCATTGAATTCTATTTAAGGTTATTGCTGCACCAACATCGCCACAGTAGCAGTTTGTATCGCTTCTAGATCGAATTAAACTCTTGATACATATTAACGATTACTTCACGATAATCCTCCATTCCATACACAATCGTATGCATACTGTAAATGATTTTGCTCCATCTTGTTCATCCAATTCTACTTGTAATGGTTCTTCAGTATTTGGTGACCACCCCAAATAGCTAAGTGCTTCGCTCTTGCCTGCCGTATGAGAAAAATATCCTTTAAGTGCAGCCGTTATTCCTGGGTTTCTGCAAACGTCCACTCTTTGCCCATCTAACTCAAAACGAGTTTCTTCGAAAAGAAAGTTAAGAAAATTATTGGTTAAGTTGCATGATTTGTTACTATCTTCTTTTTTGATCTTAAGCTTGCCTTCTATGTATAGAAAACGATAGTAGGTAGACCGTAATTAGATCTTGACCTTGAATTAAGGTGCGTAATTCTTCTGAAGGACAATATTTAGAAGATCCATATGGAAGATAAGTGTGAATACCTAATTTAAGAAAGACGTTTAATGATTCGGCCATGGTCGGTGAGAACTTTTAAACCAATTGATGTTAAAAAGTATTTCTTTGCAGATGTTAACCGCAATTAAGGCCGATGACTAATTAATGACTTACTAGGGATATCTTTCATACGAATTTTTGAAAGATGGAATTGTTCCTAGATTCATATGGATGTTCTTTTAGTTTTAGGCGTACTGTGGATGATTCACTTTCACCAAAGTCTATTAATTACCCCTTTTGATTAGTCAAATTAATTCTTATATATTAATTACGTCGGTATTTACTTCGAAATATTGAGTATTGCTTGGGGTTTTATCTAAACGATAACCTGGTGGAACTGAAACATTAATCTCATATAATACTTTTGCAGGTTCCCGTTTCAATAAGATCCTTTTGTGATGTTGCACTCTACGTGTAGATTAGTGTTTAAATATTTGGGTGTCTAACGCAGACGTATGTAAAATATTTAGTTCTAGTATTTTAGACTTAAACTCTAGCATGCCACCAATGCTACTTTCTTTAGTAAAATCGATCTCAAATGTACTGTTTATGTCACGTTTAAGTGTATTATTGTTTACTCTAGTGAGCACTATTCTATGGTTATCTTAGATTTTAGATAATTGCTAATTTCATCTGACTCATATACACCGTGTGGAATATGAATCACTTGTATATGAGATAGATTTGTTTTAAAATAAAATCTATCGTTGCTTGCATAAATGTTTCTAATGCTGTTGCAGCCGTAAAATCCAACCTATTCGATAACGTACTCCTTCCCTAAATCTAGTTCTATAGGTGGATAGAAGTTGTAATTAGATGAGTTACAAACACCTCCTAATCTGAGGTGTCGATCATTTATATAAAAATTATACAGGTGTCCGCATATAATTGTGCCAAACTCTTGATCTTGGTTGTAATTATAATATATTTTACATCCCTGAAAGTAGTTCATTAATTCGATTGGTGGTCGAAGATGACCGTAATACCATATCGTTTTTACCACGATTTTTGCAGTAAACTCAATGCTTGCCACGTCCGCTTTTTGCTATGTAAGTTCATAATTCTAGATTCATTTTTACATGGTAATTTAGATATGCTATCACTCATAAAAATATTCCTAAGGTAGGGTACATTATTGGTGTTTAAATCGATATCTGTTAACGGACTCTCCGGTAATCTATTCAGTTTTTCAGAAACGGTTTCAAGTATAACGCACAACCACCAGATTCGTATGGTTTTGGACAAAGTGCACCACCTTCCTTATTCACAGAGCCTATATCGATAGATTCCATGATGCGATTGTGGCGCGATGTCTCTCTTTGAATTTTTTTGTCATTTTTAGCTTCATTGACTGCTTTAGCAATCCACTATCCGCCACCAACTAAATCAGCGATTGCCGATAATCCTGCGAATAACAGAATAAGAAATGGTAAAACTCTCCTTGTTTCGGTAAGCGAATTACTCTGCGAATTTTAATGTTTTTCTTTCTTCCTAAACTTTTTACCACACGTTTTGCCGTTAAAAGCGCTGACTTTATTGTGGCAGTGAAAATTCCGTAAAGTTTAATTTTTTTAACTATTTTTCGTAAATGCAATACATTTCCACCATTCTATAACGATTTCCTTTTCTTCTGATTGGTTTGCACCCCATTCCTAATTTTCCCTTTGTTTCATGGCTGTACCAACTACTAAAGCTGCAGTTCGTTCACCTAATGTTGCGCCTGATGATTTAAAACGTTCCCAAGCATTTTCTTCTAAATTTTATCTGCTTTATGTCTGCATTCTAAATCACGGTAATCTCTTTAACTGATATCATGATGTTTGCACTGAGCATCTAATTGATTAATACCAGAGTCACCGCGTCTGAGCTTTTTCTCTCAATTTGTACCAGGACCATAATAGTGGTAAACAGGTAAATGCAATTCAGCAGAAAGTTCATCGACTAGAGTATTCACTACATAGTTATTAACATTTTTTTATTTAGGAAATGCTATACATTAGATAAACAGGACGATAATACCATAATTCCATTAAGAATACAGTTTTATGTGAATTGATATTATACTAATCCAATCTACAGCTTATAATATCCTTTAAATTGAATAGTTGTTCTATACTATGAGAATTGAATGTGAAAGAATAGCAGTTGTAGTTTTCTATTATAACGTTTTTCAAAATTCTGTCATGTTCTATAATCGATTCCCACTTGTAATAAATACCAACATTGCAAGATAAAAATTCACACTGTTAACCATA